>JARJCV010000271.1:0-62353 GCA_029281435.1 Mycena haematopus
CCTGTTAGATGTCCGGCAACATCCCGCAACCCGAGGAAATTGAGGAATTTCTGGGCTCGTTCAAGCCGTCGCTCGCCCATCTCGTACCCGGCTTCATGGAGGTCGGCATCATCAACCGCAGCTGGCTCCTCGTCGTCAGCCGCTGGGAGCGCGACCACGTCCAGAGTTTTTTCTCGAGCCGTTACCACGATGTCAAAAAAGGCTTGGCGCCGCTCCCCGCGGTCGTGGTCGAAGCGCTCGTCGTGCGTTTCAAAGACGAACGGTGTGTTTGTGGCCTTTGCGAAGACGCCCCTCCCGCGCCGCCGCACTTGTTTCCAGTTCGTTCGTCCATAAACTCCATTTACTGCTCGTGCTCACACTGTTGGATGTTGCAGCGATCGCCGAGTTGGCAGCCTTGACCATCTGAAGCACCCGTACCAGACAACACTGCGCAGACATGTGAAAACCGCCGCTATCAGAACACGAACGACATCGCATCGCTAGGAACGCTATCGCCAATCTGTGACAGAATCGTGTGTATCATAATCACCCAAGCGACCCCAAAAGCTGTTGGAGTTTGTGTTTTGGACAGACTCATTCTCACCTTTTTGATCTTCTTTGATCCATTGATCGCTACTTTGATCCGATCACCATTGATCCCATCTGATCCTACCTGATCCTATCATTGATCCTATCACTCCACTTTGATCCTACTTGTCCTTGTTTCGGATTTGGAACAAGGACTCCTTGTTCTGCATTGGGAACAAGAACTCCTTGTTCTCATTTTGGATACTCCCTTGTATCTTAGTTTAGCCTATTCCTTTGTTCCCATTCTAGCTACTCCCTTGTTCCTCTAGGTATATAAGTAGAGTAGGATGTCCTGGATCCCCAGTTTCTTACTGTTGGCTCCAGGCAAGTAGTTTCTCATGCAATCACAGAGTTCTTACTGTTGGCTCCAGACATCTTTGCTTGCCTGTTCAACAGGTTATGGGCCCCGCCCTCTGATCATCTCTCCATTCATTCCTGAGATCTTCATCCATCTGTGCTCCTGCTCTCTGCCCTTATAGTGTGTGTGCCTAAGTCTTAGTAGTTAGGAACACCAACTGTTGGGACGAATCCTCTGTGCGAGGTAGTCTTTGATTCTCCAGAAAACAAACGGTAGTCAATCCGTTGATTCTGGGATTAGGGCCCAAGTGCCTTACAACTGGGTGTTCATTAGCTTCAGTTACATACACTACCTACATCCCTTCTTCACACACACTCCTGAGGGCGCATCTGTCCGTTTTTGGCAGTTGGTTCTAGCTTATCATCCATCTCTCTGCGCTCTTCTTTCCCCCATTTCCCACCATGTCTCATTCAGACTCCGTTCCTGTTCCTGTTTTGTCCAAGGAGACTATGTTCTCTGATTGGAAGAGTGATGCTAAAGCCTACCTGCGTCGCAAGGAGGTGTATGCCCACTGCTTGGTTGTGTCATCTGAACCAGAAGATGCACCAAGCAGAGAGAAGTGTGCTGGCATTCTGTGGTCCATGTTGGGTGCAGATGTCAAGCCCCTCGTTAAGCAGCATGACGACGATCCCAAAGCTATGTGGGATGCCTTGGAGTCACTCTTTGCTCCAAGGAAGGCTGGAGCTCGCTTCAATGCCTACAGAACATTGACGTCCATTCGCCTTCGGGAGAGTGAGACTTTGATGTCTCTGACTGGTCGTGTTGCTGCTGCTATGCGTTTGCTCAGGGACTCCAGGTCTCCTGAGTTTGACCTTGAAAAAGCAGACGAGGAACTACAAGCTGTGGTTCTTCTCATGGCCCTTCCTGATGAGCAATTTGCTGTCCTCAAAGCACCGTTCGAGCAGTCTCCCACAGACCTCGAGGTGAAGGCAATTGAAGAGGCCTATGCCAATCACCAGGCATTTAGGACTGCTCATCAGGAAGGTGACACCAGCCAGATCAATCCGATTTCTGGCCTTGCACTGGCTGCAACTCCACCTCTTCCACCCCCTCATCAACTGTGGCTGCACCTGCTGTCACACCCCCTGCCCAGCCACCTATTATGTGTGTTTGCTGTGGCAGACTTGGGCATAGCATGCTCCAATGCTTCAAGTTTTTGGACTTCTTGGGCAAGCCCAGGCCACCAGGGGTCCAGCAGCGTCCAAAGCCCCTAATGCAAGTGTGCTGTCCGTATCCTTTGCATCACTCACTGACTGGCGATGGAATCCAGACACAGGGTGCACTTCACACATGACGGGTTCGCAGCAGCGACTCTTCAACACCCGTCCATACAGGATTCCCGTCGAGGTCGCAAATGGGGTTATTATATACTCCGAGTTGATTGGATGTACACTGCTTAGGCCGCTTATACACGGACAACGTAGCCGTCACGTAGTTCTTACAAATGTCTTATATGTTCCTCTCTTGTCTCATAATCTCCTCTCTGTCCTACATCTATCTCGTGTTCATGGATACACTATTCTTACCAAAGGATGTCTGACAACCTTTGAACGAGATGGAGAGCTTCTGTTTGAAGCAGACATTGATGAGAGGAACCAGTCATTTGTGAGAGAAGTTGCTCCTGATTCTGAATCAGCTTTGTCTGCAGTTGGGACTTTGCCTCTTGATCTTGGCCTCTTGCATCGTCGACTTGGTCATCACACTGATACTCAGAAGATCTTGAGCAAGAATCTGGTTACTGGTGCGAAGCTCACTTCAACCCAAAAGCCAGATCCCATCTGTGAGCCTTGTTTGGCTGGCAAACTGAATGCTGCTCCGTTTCCTTCCACTGGACATCGTTCTGCTGCGCCACTGGATTTGATACACTCTGATCTGAAGGAGTACAAGGTCTTCACCCGAGAGGGTTGGAGATATCGTGTTCTCTTCATTGATGATCATACAGGCTTCAAAGTTGCAATGCACATGAAGCGCAAGAGTGGTACATTCAGTGCGTTCAAGGTGTTCAAGGCTTATGCTGAGAATCACTTTGGACGTAAAATCAAGGCCTTCCAGGACGATGAAGGTGGGGAGTACATGTCTAAGGAGTTTGAGAACTATCTCGCCTCTGAGGGCATTGTGCGCCGTCATTCGACGAGGAACAGACCACAACAGAACGGGACTGCTGAACGTGGCAATCGAACAGTTGATGAGCACTCAACGGCTATGCTTCATGAGGCAAACCTGCCGCCCTCTTTCAGAGCGCTTGCAGTGGCTGCTTATATTCATGTTGCAAACATGCATCCACATGCTCACATTCCGGAGGACACTACTCCATATGAGCTGTGGTACAATGTAAAGCCGGATGTGACACACCTCCGTGTGTGGGGCTGCCTTGCCTATGTGCATGTGCAACGTGACAAACGGGATGCTTCTGGCATTCACTTCCAGAAGTGTATTTTTGTGGGTTATCCTACAGAATACAAGGGCTGGTTGTTCTACAACCCTGTGACCAGAAAGATGGTCACATCGGAGTGCGCTGTCTTTGATGAGCGCTATTATCCTGGGAATAAGCCTGCACTCATGCAGCAATGTCCTGGAGCTCCTTCATCTGACTTTGTCAATCTTCCTCCCGCTTTGCTGCCAGTGGTGCACGATGACGGGGGAGATGATGAAGATATTCTGGTGTTCATCGAGCACCCCCTGCACCACCGCCAAATCCCCCTAATTTGGCTCCTTCCCCTCCACATTCACCGCCATCTACTCGCCCTCACACTCCGGATTTGCCTGATGAACCTGAGCAACCACCACAACCTCCATCTCCCATTGGTGTTGCAGCACGTCGCCGCTTCCACGGTCAGACAACTGCACACCAGCCATCCAGGGAGTGGTGGAAAGTGCGTGAACCTACACCTGCTGTTCACTCTGACAGCGATGATGAGCCTGCTGCACCCGCACCAGCTGTAGCTCCTGACTCTGAAAGCGATGATGAATTGCTTCTCAGATCAGGTAGTGCTCTCATTGTTGCTCATGAAGGCGATCCATCGAGTTACTTGCTTCAAGCTGCAAACTATGCCCATGTACAGTTAGCAAGATCTGCTGTGCATTCTGGCAATCCTCGCACTTATCATGAAGCACTACGGCGTACAGATGCTCATCTTTGGGAAGAAGCTGCAGTCTCTGAGATTAACTCTCTTCTGGAGAACTGCACTTGGGATGTTGTGGATGCACCTCCAGATGTGAAGCCCATTCGCTCTCAGTGGGTCTTTGTCATCAAGCACAAGTCTGATGGCTCTATTGAGCGCTACAAGGCGAGACTCGTTGCAGATGGTCGTGGCCAGCGCTTTGGCATTGACTACAACGAGATCTTCTCCCCTACCTTCAGACCCTCCACACTGCGCATCATACTTGCTTTGGCTGCTCAGCATGAACTCAAACTTCGTTCCATTGACTTTTCGTCTGCTTACCTGAATGGGGATCTGGAGGAAGATGTCTATATGACTCAACCAGAAGGATTCCCTCAGGGAGAGCGTGGCCAGCTTCTCAAATTGCGAAAGTCTCTTTATGGGCTCAAGCAGGCTGGTCGTCAGTGGAACAAGAAGCTGAGTGAAAAGCTTGTTGCTATGGGTTTCAAGTGTCTCCAGTCTGATCGCTCGTGCTATGTCTTTGACGATGGCACTGTGCGCATCATCCTCCCCATCTATGTCGATGACGGCATGATCTGTGCTAAGCACGATGCTGACATTGACCGAGTCATTGCTCAACTTGGCTCCTCATTCAAAGTCAAGGATCTTGGCCCCACAGAGTTCCTGTTGGGTGTCAAGATTGAGCGTGACTCAGATACTGGAGACATCCATCTTTCCCAGCGGCAATATGCTGTTAACATGCTTGAGCAGTTCAACATGTCTGATTGCCATCCTGTCACCACTCCAATGCTTCCTGGTCTTACTTTGACCAAGGAGATGGGCGCTAAGACTGAGGAGGAAGCCAAGCAGTATGGCGGCATCTATTTGTCTGCTGTTGGCTCTCTGATGTACTTGTCCACCCAAACTCGTGCTGACATCTCCCACACTGTTGGTGTCCTTGCACGCTTCAACTCCAATCCTGGTGAAGCTCACTGGAAAGCGGTCAAACATCTCTTCCGCTACATCAAAGGCACCCTCGACTACCGCATCACCTATTCCAAATCATCATCCCCCTCACCACATCCCTTCATTACCTACACCGACGCTGATCATGGTGGATGCCGAGATACTGGCAAAAGCACTGGTGGTTACTTGGTGATGATGAATGGTGGTCCAGTGAGCTGGAGAAGCAAACTCCAATCCACTGTCTCTCTTTCCACAACTGAAGCTGAATACATTGCTGGTGTTGACGCTGGGAAGGAGATTATGTGGATTCGGAATCTGCTATTGGAGTTGGGCTATGGAGTGTCTGGTGCCTCCCCTCTTTGCATGGACAATCAGTCTGCTATTCGTGTCTCCAAGAATCCTGAGCACCATGGTCGCATGAAGCATCTTGACCTTGCTCATTACTGGCTTCGTGACCAAGTTGCCAAGGGATTCATTGGTGTTGAATATGTTCACACCCAGGAGCAACTTGCTGACATCCTGACCAAACCGCTGCCTAGTCCCACTGTGGATAAGTTGCGTGTTATGATAGGATTGCGGGGGAGATGAATGGCGAGACTGGTCTCGTCCCGGGGGAGTGTTGGAGTTTGTGTTTTGGACAGACTCATTCTCACCTTTTTGATCTTCTTTGATCCATTGATCGCTACTTTGATCCGATCACCATTGATCCCATCTGATCCTACCTGATCCTATCATTGATCCTATCACTCCACTTTGATCCTACTTGTCCTTGTTTCGGATTTGGAACAAGGACTCCTTGTTCTGCATTGGGAACAAGAACTCCTTGTTCTCATTTTGGATACTCCCTTGTATCTTAGTTTAGCTATTCCTTTGTTCCCATTCTAGCTACTCCCTTGTTCCTCTAGGTATATAAGTAGAGTAGCATGTCCTGGATCCCCAGTTCTTACTGTTGGCTCCAGGCAAGTAGTTTCTACATGCAATCACAGAGTTCTTACTGTTGGCTCCAGACATCTTTGCTTGCCTGTTCAACAAAAGCATCGACCGCATCGACAGCCGGAGAAATTGGTGGTAACTGGAGGTGCGTCTCACCGATCCTCGTACCTCCAAGTTTCTGACGCCGCCACAGCTCTGACGCCCGCCCCGCCCGTACATAATGTAGTCAAATGGAATCTACTTACTGCGCGAATATACGAGACGAATTCAAAAGAGCAACGAGTGAGCGATCAGCAGTGCATATGCAATAAGTTCACAGTATTACACAAAAAAAAACCGAGCGCCAACGAAAAAAAACCACGGGGGGTCAAAGTCCGGCGTCAAAGCAAATTCTCCCTCGGATTCGCGGCCTTCTTGGCACGGCGGTACCACCAGGCAAGAGCTGCCTGCGAGCACATGAATCCACGGTCAACGGTAGCCATGGCGGGGACAATGAAAACATACCCCGCGTACGCTGGCGAAATAGTGGTGCTGTTCGTCGGCAGTGGGCGCCTTCCAGTCACCGAAAGCTTCGATCAATGCGCGCGCGCTCTCGGCGAAAAACTCGAGTGGTGGCCGTGTGGTGGGGTCGTGGGTAGGAGGCGCGGTCGCCAGAAACGCGGCGAGTCGCTCCTCCAGCAATTCTTTTTGTTTTTTTTTCAAGCCCTTGTGTACGTGGGGCATGTATATGCCGCCCGGTCGACGCGTGGTACTGGGGGCATCTGCCCATCCAGGTTCGACCCCCTCGCCGTCGTTGTACGCCCATCGGCCACGACTGAGTTGACAGGTTGGCGTATGAGCGGGGAGGTGCAAGGACATGAGGGGAATAAGACCAAGTTTTGTTGTGATTGATCACATGACGCTCACCGGATGCTGAAGCCCCACTCGCCAACCCCACTGACCCAGTTTGAGATGGAGATAATGTCGCTTAGAACCTGGAACGAGACGCGGCAACCGCGGTCCGAGTGTTTCCGGAAGGCCCGACCGAACTCCAAAATATTCGTGCGCCCTCCCCGCACTCGACCGACACCCCGACACATTTTTTCGGGCATGCCCCCACATCCGCAGAACCCCCGGAAGCTGAAAACACGCGAATCTCCCGAAGGATTTGGACGAAATGGGTGCAAATGTAAACGTACGTCGACTGGTGAGGTGTAACCCGACGTTCGACCTTGAATTCTGACCACCCATGAGACGTCTGAGCTCCAAATGCAGGGCGGTTAGCTAGAGGGGAACAACACGCACATTTTCCAAAAAATTTGACATTTGGGCATGAAAATAAGAGAAGTGGAGGTAGAGTCCTTCGTTGGAAAAGAACATGTTTAGTCAAAAATGCGAGTTTTGAAAAAGTTGAGCCAAACTCAACCATCAGGACATATGTCAGACCCACGGGTTGACTGTTCTTTGGGGCGCACAAAGTTTTGGCGTATCCACAGCGAGCAGGGCACAGTGACGCTGCCGAGGGGAGCACTAATAAAAAAGCGATTTTTGTGGAGAGCTTCACGCTGACGTTGGAGCCTGGGGAAAGAAGAACGACGTGTCGTAGGTCCATAGCAACTAAAAAGAGCTTTCAATACGGAGTTTGGGTGAAAACCGGAGACGTGCTGCTCACCGTATGTTTGGACGATACATAGGTTGGGCCTGACTCACCTTGTCAAGACACTGACACACCGAGCTCAAATCGAGTAGCGTACAAGTATGGGTCCTATTCGCGCACGATCCGAAGGGGAGCCCAGTGGTCCGACATGTACTTATCGAGGACGCGTCTGGAGGGTGATTAGTCCCAATTTGGGAAGTGTAACACAAAAGTCACGCTGTCACATTACGATAGTCGACCTCGAACCAAGTTTCTTACAGTCCCAATGTCCGACAACTCTATGAAATGGCCACTCAGGAGTAGGGGGAAACCAGAGAAGGGAACAACGAGTGATTTCGGAGACAGTGGGTGGTAATTTACAGCGAGAGGTACGTTATTCTACGGTTTTTTTGTAGGCGCGCTCCAAGCGTCTGAGCCAACCAAATCTACGCCGGAGTCTTCTCTCGCGCCAGCCGACGGGTCGCGGCGTCCACCGGAAGATGGCTCCCATGCGACGATACCCGTAGAAACGGGGGAACCACCGACGCCTCAGAACTTGAACGGGCGGCGGCGCCAGAGGAGGAGGCGGGGCCACAGCGGCGGCCACGTCGAGGTGGTGTGGGTCACCGGCCCATTTCCCCAGGCATCTCCCACGTCTCCCCAACCACCTCCCCAAGCCCCGTCTCCCCAACCACTGTCGTCCGTACCCCCCCACCCCAAATGAGCGCGGCTTGTCGGGGATCCTCTGGTGTGCCCCAGAGCACGACGTCCTCGACGGGAAGGCCTACCCACAGTGCCAGAAAATCGTCCGCGAGGATGGAGAGAGCTAGGACTGGGTGAACACGCGGAGTACCCAAAGCAGAGGAACGAACGTACTATACTCGGCGGCGGCGGCGGCGGCGAGACCAGTGACGGCGCCAAGGTGGGCAGCGTGGGCAGCAGTCATACCTTCTTGGACGCGAGTGCGGAGGAGGAAGACGGCTTCGGTGCAAGCTGTTTGCCAGAAGGTAAGTGCACTGAATTGAAGAGTAATAGATGGGGGCGCTTACCGAGGCGGGCGTGCAACAGCGTGCGGTCGCTGCGAAACTCCGGGTCGCTCACGACACGATGGCGAGGAGGGTGGCGGACGGCAAAATTGTATTTGTATTGCCGGGCCTCCCTGTCGGCGTCGTCGTGTAGCTGTTGGATTGCGGCCGGCCACCACGGCGAGATGGGAGGGGACGAGTATTCAGAGAATCTGTGTGCCGGGGGGGATTTGCCTTCTTGCGTCCTTTGAACGACGAGCGCGGCTTCGGCTGCCGCCGCGTCGACGACCGGTCCAGCCCAGGGCGGCCAAGTCGGGATTGCACCGTACGGGCGGGGACCTGGGGGTGGGGGTGGGAGAGGGTCGTCACCCCACAATTCTCGGAGCGCTGGAAAGCCCAGCATGGGATGAGTGTGACTTGTGACCACTCACCATCTTTGCGCTTCGCCATCCATCTTTTCGCTTCGCTAGCCCGAATGGCAATGCGTCTCACACCCACCAACATGACAGCCCAGGAAATGGTGCCGGACTCCGCCAACCCAGCGCACGATCCCCAATTTTGGTGTCTGCCGCCCGTGCGCGACCAGCCGAGTGCGACAGGAAGGGGCGCTCATCGGATGTACTTGGTGACGCAAGGGAAAGTTGTGGGGATTTGGTATAACTGGTAGGTTCGTCGAGACTGCGGACATATATCTGAGTAACTCTGTGTCAGGACGGTGGTCAAAGCAATGGTCAGTGGCTACCCGGAAGGAGCGCAGCGTGCGCACGACACCATGGAGGGCTGCGTTGCCGAATGGCAACAACACTGCGCTTTGGGGGTGCACCCCCATCAAGCGGATCCGGCCAACGCAGGAACCCCGATACCGGACTTGTCTGTGTTGTCGCTAACCGAGGTGGGACGGATGAGCGGGGACGACACAAGCACAGCGCCTACCACGACAACAACGTCGGTCTCCAGCGTGTCCAGTGCTACAGCGACGACGTGGACTGAGGTGCCGGAACTGGCTCGGTATTTTGCTCTGTGGGGTGCACGCATCGTATATACTGATCGGTACGTGTCTCGTGAGTCGTTATGGCCGGTTCCTGGATTTGACTGGTGCCTTGTTTGGGTAGACGCGAGGCAAGAACTGCGTTTCTGCAGGCCGAGGAAGAAGGCTTGAGGCCCCGGGTGTTGTCGAGCACGAACTACGACGAGGCGCAGGCGTTCGCGGAGGGCCTATATTGGATAGATTGAGAAATGTACAATGATTGAGACAATTTCATGTGTTTGATGACGACGCGAGGGTGATAAGTGACTGCAAATGATTGTGCTTCGGAGGTTGAAGGCCCACGTGAAGAGTCTGATTTTTTGGAGCCGCCACTGCATATGTCGCGACCTGAGGCAACGCAAACGCCCGACGCCTCTGTGGTTGATGGGCCGCCACCTACCCACCTGAGCCGCCAGCCTTCACCCAGCGACGCGCCGGAATCACTGCGCTCGGAGGGAGGCCCGCTAGAGAACCCCCAATCCCCGCGACTCAATACGCAAAACGACTTGCCGCCGGCCCCGGACGATTCCACCCCACCGCCGCCGCCGCCGCCGGACGATTCGACCCCACCGGCGGACTTGCCGCCTGCGCTGGTGACCGCGGTCAAGGAGAAACGCGGGCGCCACAAAAAGGGGGCGCCCAAGGCGCGCCCAGGCAAACTACCTTGGGTCCATGGAACAAAAAAGGTCTTTTTCGCGTCGAGGAGTGAGGAATGGCTGCGCGAGAGCGACGCGCACCGCACTAGCGCGTTCTACACCAAGATGGCGAAGCTGTATGTCAAAAAGTACGGCTACAATCTCGCCGACGACCAGGACTTGGCCGTGGACGTAGAGGATCCGCCAGATTCCGCGGCGGACGAGGTCGTGCACGAGATATTGTCACCGGAGGAGCAGGCGTCGCGTGCTGCTTACCACAAAACGCTGCGCACCGTGAGCGAGATACACAGAATCGTTGAATGAGCGACACTTACGCGTTATGCAGCGAATCGGCCAGTGGTACCGGGCCGAGTACGGGAACCTGTTCAAGAGCGACAAGGCTGCCTTTAAGGACCTGTTCACTGGTGTCTTGGACGGCGTCCCCGGCAAGCCACAGAGGAGCCGAATCTTGCACTTTTATTCGCGTAACTTTTACGAGACGCGGATTAAGTCGCGTGTGGAGCAGCGAGTCGCAGGGCTGAAGAGGAGGGCAGAGCTGTCAGGAGAGTCGGTGCCGACGAAGCCGATTGACGTGGTGGCTAAAGTTACGGCGGAGGCATGGGACGAAGAGAGCTTCGAATTCAAGCAGGAGTGCGAGGTGCGGCTGGAACGCGAGTACCAGGCGGAGGTTAAAGCTTGGGAAGCGTCGCTTGCAGACAGTCCGACGAGAACAGCAGACGAGATTGCGGCGTGAGTGGTTTCGATGCAGTCGGTGTGTAGGGATGCTGATGGACGATTTAGGACTCTTGCGAACGCGGCATTCTACCTACAACCGTTCGTCAACGCCATCCGCGACCGCTTTGGAATGTGCGCGAGTGTGCTGCTCGCTGGCCCGATCGGAACGAGGGGAGGACGCATCGGCGTACAGAGGTGAGAGATATGGTCATCTCCTGCATGTGTACGGCATAACTTACATGATGCCGACTTGAAGTGTGCATGCAGGTGTCACTAAAGGGCTTGGGGGAGTGAATTGGCCAGCGGCTGATTGGCAGGGCTTTCAAGAGGTCGAGAGAAGTATGACAGCGTTTGCGACACAATGCTATTGTACGTCTGATCTTTTTGATATTTGGGGATAACATTGTGAATTAACGGTATGTATGTAGCGGACAAGGAATGTCGTGAGCGTGCAGTTACATCGACAATGGTTGGACCGTCCTTGGGCGCGGCCTCGGGATCGCAGGCGGTTAATGGCACGGCTGTCGTGGGAGCGCCAGCACCTCGCGCAGGCACAGCGACCGCGACGTCGGCCAGGGCGACGCCGGCGCGCTCGGCAACGGCAACGCCGACCGTGGTGGACAACGGCCAAGGCAACGACAAGAATGTCGTGGGTGGCGACGCCGAGGGAGGCGGCGACGGTGAGGGTGACGGTGACGTCGTCGGGAACAATGTCGTGCGAGGCGATGCCGTGCCAGGCGGTGACGGTGACGGTGATGGAAACGAGGACAACATCGGAGGCGAGGACGGTGGCGAAAAGGAAAGTGAAGAGCACGACGAGTACTGGAAACGCGACGACCGCGCAAGCTGGACGTCAGAGCTGGGCCGGGCCCATGCCGAATTCGAGAAGGGGAGAGGCTGGGGGGTGGAATGGGCCAAGTGTGTGGCGAAATTCTTCGACTTTGAGCGGGAGTGGGGGTTTGTCGACGGTTCGTCGCATATGGAGACTAAACACCGGCCGCATCAGGTCGGCGGGTGGATCGCGCGAGGACGGAAGTGGAATCACCCACCCAGCTTGGGCGATGAGCTGGGGACGCGAGAAATGGACGGATGGGTCGCAAGGTGGTGGGGGTGGTGGGAGAGCCTGCAGCCGGCGGAACGGGCACTGGTCGATGGCGAGCTTTCGCGCCCAGAGGAGGCGGATTGGGACAAGATGGCGGCGATGCATGGGAAGAATGGCTTGCTGCAGGTGATGGCGACGTTATGCTGGTGGGGCTCAGCAGCTCATCGGATGGACGAGCCAGGCGCGGCGAAGGAGTGGGTTGTAGCGGTGTCGGACGTGACGTGGGCCCTGGAGAAACTGCTGGACTCTGGATGCATCGAGAGGTGAGCGTGTGGACTTGGTGGACTGGATCTCGGCTTACTGACAATCTGAAATCAAAGGGACGAGACCCCGGCGAAGGCAAAGAAACGAAAGGCACCTGCAGGTAGTGCTGGGCCTGTGGACGAACGTCCCGCGCGGAAGAAGGCGAAGCAGGTCGACGAGGCTGGGGCGCCGAGACGCGCAAGTCGATTGCACGCCGGTGAGGAGGGAAGGACCCGATCGAGCCGGACAACGCAGGAGCGGCCGAAACCGAAGCCTTTGCACAAGGGACGTGGTAAGTAACTTTGGGACTAGTAGTACATTGTAGGCCTCTCACCAAGAAAATAAGTTATGGAAGAGACTGAGGGGTGGTAGCCGGACGTGGCGAATCGAATGCGGACGTGGCGAATCGAATGCGTAGGAGATGGCACAGCCACAGCACAGCCTCCTGTCACCCAATTTCTGTCGATTTGGCCAAGTCCGAGACGGATCGGAAGGGAACGGGTGCAAAGGAGAGACCCGGGAAACTAGGGTCGGGAGAACCGGGGACGAGGAGGGAAGAACCGGAATACAAGGTGGATGCGAGGTAATTGCCGAGGCTGTGATGGGGAAGGAAGAACCCGGGACGAGGAGGGAAAGAACCGGAATACAAGGTGGATGCGAGGGAATTGCCGAGGCTGTGATGGGGAAGGAAGAACCCGGGACGAGGAGGGAAGAACCGGAGTGGAATGTGGAGGTGAGGGAATTGCCGGGAGATTTGATTGACAGGGGGAACTGCCGGGGATTTGATGGATGGAGAGAACCGGGACGAGGAGGAAAGAACCGGAGTGGAATGTGGAGGTGAGGGAATTGCCGGGAGATTTGATGGGAAAGGGAGAACCCGGGGAGGCGGGAGCTGGGGATATGAGCTTGTTGGCATCAGGGGAGATATGATGCAACCCAAAAGGAAATGGAATGGGCCATCTATCAGGCCCATCAGAGATCAAACACATAAGCTACCAAAAGGGGGTATTCCAAAGGCCAGAATTCAATTTTTTTCTCAATTAGGAAGGGCAACGACAGTCAATGGACGCATTGCATTGCGGGTATATATGGCCTATGGGCCGAGACCCACCATATTGCATTCTGGTCATAGGCCAGGGCCTGTTATATTGCAATATAGGTACAGTCTCTACATGAGGGTCCATCAAGGCAGAGGCATTAAGTCGTACAAACAAGTCGGCCGCGCGATCCAGACTAGCAAAGCGACCCTCGGGTCGCGCGGAAGGCCGAGAGTCGCTAACTAGTTTCCCGACTTGTTAGCTGAATCGGAAGTGGAGGCGGCCGGAGGAGGTGTCGTTTGGGCGCCGCGGCCGCGGGCACGACGTTTGTCGCACTCGTTGGCCTTGTGGCCGGAATCCCCGCACAACAGACAAAGGTCGTTATCGATCCGCCGCTTCCGCTCGGACTCCAACAGTTTCCCGTCGGCTCCGAGGAACTTCGCCCAGGGTTTATCAGCAGGAGGCGAAGATTTACCGGGGGATCCACCGGCGTTCCCACCGTTCCCCCCGGACTTCTTCTTCTCCTTGTTGTCACCCTTGGCGTTGTCCTTAGGCGGGGAAGAAGGCTTGCCGGGTACGGACGGACCCGACTTGTTAGCGTCGTTGCGGGGAGGATCGGGTTTACCGGCCGCCGGGTTCCGAGACCGGCGAAGTTTCTGCTCTTTAATCCACTCCCAATGAGAGGCATCGATAGCCTGAGCGGAGACCTTAAGGAGGTCGAGCGAGGTGGGCTTGCCACCGGGAAGATCACGGAGCTTGATCTGGATGCGCTCCGGAAGCCCGTCGTAGAACACTTTGCGGAGTGCGACGGAATTCCACCCGGTAAGTTGGGACAGCTTGTTGAAACGTACCAGATACTTTTGAATAGTCTGGCCTTCAGTCATGTGGAGCGCAACGATCTCGTTTTCGGCATCCTGGCGGGGATCGTATGTGCCGAAATTGAGCTGGAGCTCAGTGACGAAGTGGTCGTAGCTGTCAACCCAGGCGGGAATGTTGTCCGGGTCCGGGTTTACGAGGGCGGGTTCAAACCAGCCGAGAGCATCACCAGTAAGGTATGAAATCATATAATTCACCTTCTGGGAGTCAAGGCGGAACGCCGCCGGACGATCGCGGAAGTTGAGGACGCCTTGGAAGAGGAACGTCCGGAGTTTTTCCGGATCCTTGCCGTCGAATGTGTCCGGATCCCGTACGCGGGCACGAGATTTGTCGCCATTACCTAGGGACGAGAGTGCTTGACCAAGGCTAGCGCCGAGAGCGTCAGCGAAGTGTTCCATTTGCCCTCGGGTCGTTGGAGAAGGACCACGAGGAGGAACGCCTCCGCCTCCGCCCCCACCACCACCTCCGCCACCACCACCAGGACCACCGGGTCCGCCGGGACCGCTAGGTCCACCGGGACCACTCGGACCACCGGGTCCACCACTAGGGGGTGATCCACCAGATGGCCCTGTGTTACCTGCACGATCCCTAGGAGGCGACCTACTGCGTGAGCGACCATGGGATTGATTTCCGTCACCGCCATTTCCGCCATCTCCACCATTTCCGCCGGAGCCGCCGCCAGCGGCCGGAGCGGAAGCGGGAGGAGAATTAGCCGAGTGTCGAGTAGTGCGGGAACGTCCGCGAGAAGGAGAGCGGGAATGCCGCGGTCTGCGTTGAGTGGCCGGGGATACGTGCCGGGAAAAGACAGCGATTGGGGGTACGGACTCGACTACCGGAAAAATACTGCCCCGGCGGCCCTGGGAAACAGAGTCGGCCGCATGTTCTGGTGCAGTAGCGTAAGTTTGTGTAGTGGTGAATGTAGCCATGCCTGATATATGCCCCGCTTGTCGAATAGTGTGAGCGTCCTGGATGAAGCGACTGGAATTGTCGCGGAGTTGTTGGTTATAGGTGGTGCGATCGGTTGGGATTGTGGTATTTGTACGTGGAGCGGGAGACAATTCCCGAAGAGTTATAGTTTCCGAAGGGGTGCGGCGCTGTGCCCGTAAATCGCGAGCAAGATTGTTCTGTTGCCTGCGAAGCTCGGCTGCACGTTCTTCTGTACTTAGAGCAGCAGTGAGCTTTCCGGACATGAAAGGGCGTAATGAACGGTGAGTTCGAATATACTGTCAAGTGCGGTGTTCCGGATCCGCCGGGTCCGGCGGCCGAGACGGGTTCCGACTGAATGCGGGCTTGGCTTCAGCTCGTGCGCTGCGCCCGTCAGTACGCCCGAGGCCCGATTTCCGAAGAGACAAAGACTAGAGGGAGAAGGCAATAGGGAACCAACTAAGTCGATATTCGAACTAAGGCTACTACTTTACAATACTACATATTTATACTAAAGTCAAAATCCGAGAATGATCCGGGAAGTACAATAAAGACAATAAGAGTTGTGAGTCATCCGGAGATGGAGAAGATGTAAGAACAATAAGGACGACCCTTAACAATAAGATCCAATAGAGTGGCAAAGATTAGAGAGCCGGATCCGCGGGATAAGTCGGCCGGTGGAATTGCAACCCGGGTCCGGCCGGTCCCGGTACGGGACCTGACACTCTCCAAAGACTTCAGCAAAATTCGTATGAGCAGTAAGTCTTCAATCCAACCACTAGTACGTCGCATCTGATGCTGAACTCCAAAGCACCCTTGGTCGCGCGTGCAGCGACGCAGGGCGTTTCCCATAAATCGATCCAGACCGAGGTGTGTATCGGTGTGCGGTGCTTGTGCAGCTCTAAAGTTCTCCAGGAAACCTCCCCACTGGCCTGCCCACATGGCTTTTCGCAAGTTAAGCCGGATCTCCCCGCGACATCACCCTCGGACATCTGCCCTCACGGTTTTAGGCGGGCTAAGGTGGATGTTTGCCCGCATGGCGTCCTGCGAGGTGGTGTAAGTAGCTTAGTAGCTCGTGCTTCACCGCACTAATTTGCTTTGTAGATGCCTGAAACCGCGCCGCATGTCTGCCCTCACGGTTTTATGCGCGCCAAGGTCGAGGTTTGTCCTCACGGAATCACACGAAACCATGTAAGTCGTCCATCGATATTCTGACGTCCTCGGCTCAACCTGCGGTCGCAGTATCACTAGTGTTTCAGTCTCTGTTACAGCATTTATAGTGCTTTTTCTTCACGATCTTCATGTCCTCATGTTCCCCCTATAAATATGCAATTATGATTCAAAATAAATAACCTTTATGCTTTCCTTCCAAAAAATCAAGTATTTGCGTAGCGCGTGTCCTTGTCGCGTCCGAACGCGACTGCTTCTGTTGACACGTGATCCCGTTGTGAAAGCATCACGGTTGAACCCAAAATTACTGCCGTCTTGCTTTCCTGTTTCTCAACTTCTCATCCTCACCTTCAGTACTTCAGCAAGTTAGCCTGTCTGTAGCGTTATACGTTCAGACCCATTGCACCTCTCGTTCACTCAAGCGCGCGCCTGCGACACGGTCATCCATTGTAAGTGCCACTCGTTCTCTTTCCTTTCTTTGGGAGCGGCAATGTCGCACCGAGCGCTCGCGCGTGAACGTCGACTAGCAGCTCACGCTGGGCGTTACCTCACGCCCTATGTAGTTGTTATGCTGACGCGCTCGCTGGGTGGCACGGATCGACGCGCCTGTTGCCGCTACGTCAACCCAGCGTATTGCGCTGGACGTTTCCAAATGTTGTAGTGTGTTGCTGGCGCGCGTAGGACGCGTGGTTCCGCCTTTTTTTACTTCCCCTGCACTTTTTCATTTTGCTTACAAGCTTCTTCATAGCTCACACAAGCGGCTCCACCTTCCGCGGCAGGTTAGCTTTGGATCTGCAACGTTATACGTTTAGACCCCTTGCATATCTCATTCATCCAAGCACGCGCCTGCGACGACAAATTTATTGCAGGTATGAATCCGCCCTAGGCCCTCACCCGTTTCCTTTATTTTTTCGATATCGCTGCCGAGCCACTCGTGCATTCAAATCAGACAAGCAGCTTACGCTGGGCGTTACCTCAGTGTGAGGTGGCGCGGATCGACGCGCAATTCACACCTTTCATTTATTCCCTCCACCTTTTTTTTCGCCGTTTTTGCTTACGAGCCTCACAGAACGACCCCCAGGCGAGGATGGCGCGTGTGACAGCAGTGGCGCACAATGGTCCGCCTGGGAGCTCGACTCGCTAGTCGATGGCGCACTTTCGGGCGAGGTCGAGGTCGAGTTCTTCCGTGCGCGCGTATCGATAGCGCCCTTCCTGCGGCAGGCCATTGTCGCTGCCGATTTACGCGCCGCTGCTGCAGATGAGGGGGAGCAGAACGGGGGGGACGATGACGATGATTGGGAGGACGAAGTTACAGTCTTGTCACGCCCACCGAGTCCTCTGTCGCGTCCTCCAAGCCCATTGCGGCCACCTTCCTCCCCATATTCATCACGTTCGCCGTCCACGTCGCGTTGCTCTTCACCCCTTTCCGAACCACCCGCGACGCCCCCATCAACTCCCTCGGCTACCGCTGCGAGCGAGATACAGCTCACTGCACGGACCTATAAGCAGCGGCATCGGGCGGCAGGCAAGAAAGCTCGTCGCAACCGACACAACGCGGCCGCCGCACAGAGCTCCAGGTTCGGCCCACCCCCGAAGATGCGACACTCCCAGAGCTATCGCGAGGAAGCGCCGCACCGCGTGAAGATCAATATCGCCAATCTCCCTTCCTCATCCGGGGGAAGTTGGGCTGGAACACGCCCCTCGAAGAAGCGGCGGCTTGCGCGCAAGCAAGCCCGGCGCCTCAAAGCGCTGCTTGATGAGGGTAACGATCTCGTGGAGTGGGATGGCCTGTGCGTGAGGCATTGAGTTCATTCCATTTCGTTTTGTCATGGTAAGCTGACGACTCTCGGCCAGTCACCCCAAGCTCATCTTGGATGCGGACGGTAGAATTGTGGCCGTTCTCTTGGGTCGCCCTGAGGGCGGTGATTGGAATGAAGTCATTCGCGAGATGGAGCGAGTCTTCGACGGAGTTCGAGCGCGGGGATTAAAGCGTGGGGTCTTCAAACCCAAGAATCGGCGCCACCGACGCGGCAACTTCTATCTTATGCAAGGCGGTATCACCAAGGGCCCCGGCCAAAAGGTGGGGCTCATTATTACTTCCCTTTTATTTCCAACTTTTAAACGTGCGTTTTGTGCAGAAACCTGGAAACCTTGCTCACTCCAAGGCGTATAAAGAACTGCTGCATCTAATCGTCCTCAACCGCGCTATCGGTCGCATTGCCGGGTTTCAATCAAGTAAGCATACCTCGTTATTTCTGAGATGCGCGCTGAAATTCATCCAGGTGGTTTGGCCCGCTATTTGCCAAAGCTCTACGAGTATTATCGCACCACCCTCACCGGTATTTTCGAAAACCAGCCCGACCTCAAGCAGCTCTTCCCCAACTCCGTATTCCCGACCGGAACATTCAACCTAGGCCCAGACGTTGTCACCGATGATCACCTCGACATGCTGAATAACCCTCACGGAATGTGTGGCGTGACGTCCGGCGGCAAGTACGACCACAAGCGCGGCGGTCATATTTCCCTCAAACAATTGAAAATTGTGTGCGAGTTTCCATCGGGTTCGACAATTCTCCTCCTATCCGGTGCGTGCGAGCACGGCAACACCACCATCCAGAAGGGAGAAACACGTTATTCGATGACCCAGTACGCGGCCGGCACGTTATTTCGCTGGGCGGCGTACGGGTACCAGAGTACCGAATCGCTTTTGGCGAACCCTGGCGGCGCAGCATTGAAGGCGGAGTTCGATGGAGAACCGGGCGCGAGGGCTGCGTGGGCGCTGTGATTGCTGTCCAAGGTAGACGAGCTAGAGGCTGACCGCGCTGCCGTATTCGATTACTCGACAAAGTAGATACCCGACATTGAAATAAATTCATCTAACATTTCATCGATTTTCACTTTGTACCCTGAGGCCTGAGCGCTGAGCATTCAAATGACAACCACCAAGGACTGAAATCTCGGGGGATACATCAAAAAAATCCTTACAATGTCCCACTGTATCGCCTGCTGATCAGCAGAGTCCATTCTCTCTTTTTTTGGAGCGTTGTCGACTCCTACAGGCACTCAATCTTCGGGCCGAAGGATGATTTCATTCCTCAATTTACAGAGGTATCCTACACTGCCCGCTAACAACCTCTGCTCACTGTGCCGAGGTGCCGTAAATATTGTGGTCTGGAGTTGAGTGCATTGAGGCCAACATATGATTGACCTGAGATACAAACGGAGTTCAGCATGGCCATGACCTGAATACAAACTGCACCAACACCTACATTGACATGACGTCAAGCCTTAGTAGTGATCTCAATCCGGGCGAGCTCCATTTCTGTTGTAAGGTCGCCCTATAATCCAGCATTCAAAGACAGGTGCAGAAATATGCATAGAAGGCTGCCTACCATGGTGCGGCGCAGTTTCACTCGCCCACCCAATGATGTCCTGTCGCTACCGCTTTCGTTTCGGCTGCCTGACGCGTGGTTTCCTGACACCCCTGAAATGCAGCTGCCTGCCATGTTGTTGCTGCGTATCGCAGAGCGCACGTTGAGCGTGTACATCATGGAAATGGCGTACATCTTTGGTAACGCCTGGTTGAAGGCGATTTCGACGTATCCAAGCAATGGGTGGTCAGTTCGGTACATTTGCGAGAAGATGAGGTTGAGCATGGCACTGCGGCAAATAGTTTCATCAGGGTTGATTCACAGACAATGAAGGACTCACACGACAGCAGGTGGAGTTGCAGTTTCGAGAGTGAGAGCTACCAGAGAATCGATGAGTTCCGTAGCTCGGGTGCTGAGGACGGTGTTTTTGGTTCTGATCAGAAAGGACGCCATCGTCACAGATAAGATGACGTCCCCAGCTATAGGTTGGGAATTAACAGGAGCTCAACCCTCGCGAGAAATTGCACTTGCCAAGTACAGAAGCAAGATGTGCAGCGACTGCAATGAAGATCAGTGCTGCATCCATAAAGGTCTGTAAATGCTTACACCAATCTGTGGTCTGCTGCTCTGCAGTGTTTGCGATGTAGTGGGTCTGCAATAGTTCTCAAAATCTATTGCATTTGACAATGGATGCAAGATGCGCGGCGTACCCCAAGAATCATCGACACCAGAGCGAAGACAAACAAGATGAAGATGGGCGTCACTACCCACCACCGCTTGGAGACAGCCCAGAGACGAGCACAGAAAAAGCACTGAACGTAGAAGTTCAGGACCGCTACCTACAAGGCAAATTGACGGCAAGTGAGTCAGTTGATGAGAGGAAAAATCCAAAGTCAGGCACCATTAATGGATTCGCCGTATCCCACCATCCAATGGTGCTGAGCTTGAGGTCGTACTCGATATCTCCGAAATGGTTAATCAGGAAAATCCACAAAGTGGCGCTGAAATATATGAGAGGCGCCCGGAGGAGGGTGGAGAAGGTACACACAAACACTCCGCAGATTTTAAGAGGTTCAGGAGGCAGAGGATGGTTGCAGCGCTCCGAAGTAGTCGGCCATCGTTGGGATACCCGGTGTGGTAGTGAACGAACTGCTTATCGTTAGCAGTGGAAGGAAACCGTGCGGCGAACAGGACACACCTGGCCTAACAAACTACCCATGAGAAGAAGGTCAAGGCACGACCCAATGAGCTGGCGATTTTGCGTCAATTTCGCGGTTAGGAATTCGAGACTGAAAGTGTACCCATGGACCCAGGAACGACTTGACAAGCATTTTTTCTTGGGCGCTGACTCCAGGCATGGCAGTGGCAAAGACTCAGAGTGGGGAATGACGGGGTAGATCTGCCGCTGCCTCTAAGCGGCGGCGCGCTAAGTCTTTCAATTGAGTTGAGGTTCGCATATGCATCCTTGCCTGATCCCGCGGTGATTTCGCCGGAACGAAGGAGTCCCGCGTACCAGGACCTGTATGTACTTACAATAAGTACTATATGCTAAAGCATGGAGAATTAGTTCGACATGGAAAAGTACATATAGGAACGAACGAGATGAGCCTATAGCGATCCGCGAGCGAAGTGCTTTCAGAATCATCGCGTGATTTACGGGTGTATGACACCTAGCAAAAAAGGTTTATCCAGCGCGGGGTTGCCGGCGTATAACACCTCGCAAAACCGCAAGAGCACCAGTCATCGTAACTTAGCTATAGTAGAGGCTACAGTACGCGACTTTGTGACACGTGATCAAATTGTCGTGATCGTCACTTCATCTTCACCATGATGTGAACCGTTATACGGCCACAACATGAGGATGAGTGCGGTACTGAACAGTACATTATTCAAGCAGCGGCGCTAGTCGTAATACGACAGCGCCAACACTTCGCAGACTCCTGCGCCATGTATCTGTCCGTCCCGGCCATCGTGAAGGGGATAACAGTACCACAGAGGCTCTGAATGAATCCGTACGTCGATGTTGCGCATTTTACAAGACGTCGATGCTGGTCGTTTTACGACATCATCGAGTTGCTGGCCAATCGCACGCCTGATAAACGTGATTACCGACCACGGGCTCATCTGGATCTTGGTCGACGACAGCGACTCTTGGCTACCACAAGTTCGCACCCATGTCAGCCCACAATCATCGTGTTTCTGCGCTATTTGGAGACATTTGCTGTACTTGCTGCTAGATATACTTTGTATCTAACAGACTTTGTCCGAGTCGGTTTGTGAACGTCTACATGGCCATCCTGCTCGTAGCAGCAACGAGCAACGCGAAAGCCTCCTCCGAAACTGTGAGGTCTTCCAACTCCACCCACCCCAGTTTCGTCAGCCACGCAGCGTTATACATGCACTTGGGAAGACCCTTGGGAGCTGCGGATGTCCCTACGATGTCACTGGTCGCCCGCAGCGCCTTGGGCCTGCCATTGGTCTGTTTCGCGAATTCCTCCGTCTGCTTGTCAACAAGACGCAAATAATCGGCGATCTCTGGGGCACGCCACGCACATATCTTGACCTTGTAGATCGTAATCATCTGCGAGTTATACTCAACCTTGCCCTCTTCCTCGGAAGACATCCCGATAATCTTGAGCTTTTCCATGATCTCCAGCAGTCTCTGCCAAGTTCTAGCGTCCCCTGCACCCTCCGCGAGCTTGATCTGGACGGTGAGGGTGATGGTGAGGATCCGAACGTCGTATTTCTAGACCATTCGTCAGTTTCCATCCACGCCTTCATTTCTGAACGCATACCCTGCTTTTGGCCGAGGTGCTCTTGTTCTTAGCATGCTGAGCCTCCAGGTATAACAGCGCGCGGGCGCCGGCCTCCTCTCTCGTCTCCATCCTGCCTCCCACTGCTCTCGGTTGCAGACGTGCCCATTCTGTACGCATTCTCGATAGTTGGGTACTGAGCTGTTGGACCAACCACTTGGGGTCGACAGAAGCAGCCCAATCCTCGCCCGAGCTTTCTTCCAAGACCTCTTTAACTATCCTGCTGATGATAGCGGCGTTCCACCTTGAATTGAGGTATCCGGTGGAGAAATCCCACCGGAAAACGCCTTCCGCGGGGACGACAGAAGCTTGCATCTCCTGGACGGAAACCGGAATGTGCGTCATGAAGTCCGACTGTTTTGTCACCCCGAAATGGACGTATACCGTATCGCGGAGTGCCATCTACGATGGATGGTGAGTATTTTATCGCAACAACACCCTCTTTCACGTACGTTCAACATATTGACAACGGTACGGTTTTCAGGAGCGACCGGTGCCTTTTTCATCTTCTTGGTGATCGTCGTCGTGATCTGCGTAGCAGAAGGCGCGGGAGTGGCGGGAAGAGGTACTGGATCGAGGGGAATCTGGACCGTGTCGCTGGTATTGCGAAGGACAGGGAATTTGGCGGCGCGTCCTTTTCGCCCTACACGGGTGCCTGGGCCAGAGGGAGCGCGAAGCCGCGCCTTCAAGTCGATGTTCTCGTTGGTACGAGCCGCCTGGACTCAGGACATTCAACAAATGCACCAGCCGCCTGAGTCGGGACGTACCATGTCCCGGGTCAGACGCTCGACCGTCTGGTTCTGGGCCATGAGCAGTCGTTGGATTTCCATCTGCTGCGCTACACCGCGCTCGTATTCCGCTTTCTGGCGGCACCGTGAGCAACCATCCGTCAAGATAACCGGAATTACTCGCCAGCTCGCTGATCTGAGTCTGATCATGCATAAACTGCATTTCAAGCTGACCTTCGTGTTCTCGATGTTCGTCCATGAAGATGCGCAGTTCATCGTATTGACTCTGGGCCGCCTTAGCCTGCTCTTCTGCCTTCTTGCTCAAGGCCGTTTGTATGTCTAACGCTGCCTCGAGCTGCTGAATTCGCGCGCGCGCCCGGATTCCCTGGGGTCGAGATATCAGATGACGACTTGACGATTCGGTGAATCATTTACTTCATCTCGTACCGCGTCGTACTGATCACGCTCGGGTCCAGATACTACCATGCGTTTCGCTCTGCCTGCGTCGTTCTGGTCTCGGCGTTGGCGCTGACAATAAATGAATAAGGACTTTCGATTCTGTAGGCAAAGAACTTACATTAGGAGATGGACCGGCGTCTGTCATATCGGCATCGTCATCCATAGCGGAGGTCTACGCTGCTGTTAATCAGAACAAGAGGGGACGGCTTCACGACGAACGCTTCCAAGCAAAGAAAAAGCCGACGAGGCTGACCGAGCAGAAAGGCGAGATAGGGCGAGATGATTGGACAAGGCGTATTTATCCATTCCGCCGCTTCCGGATTTGGGCGCTTTTGTCTCCAGAATCGGACTTGTTCCCGACACCCTTGTTTTTCTTATTGTATTCATGGAGCAAAATGTGGAACCACGGTTGTGAGGGTGTTGGCCATTAACATTGTGCAACGCATTCGTACTTGAATAAATTTTTTTTTTTTTGTAAACTATCAGGATTCAAGTACTGGTGCGACGGGCGCGCGCGCGACTTTTGGAAGACATGATCAGTAGCTGCAAACGCATCTCCTTGCGCTTCGGGCCTTGAAAGGCTCGCAACTTCTCAGCGAGCCTGTTCAAACAGTCAGTCAGGATATTCATATATAATAGGAAATCAACTCACGAAGCGACGATGAAGTCTGCGATCTTAGCGTCCGAGGATCGCAGATTGACGACGGACTGACGGTTTTTAGACGCAATACGCATGACCATAATGTCGCCCTTCAGGTCGAGCCGCCAATTGTATGAGAGGTGGACGTGGCGTTTAAAGAAAATCCGGAACCACGAGTTGGTGATACGATCGTCCGAGCATCGGTGAGTGACAAGCACGACGACGTCGTGGACGTAGGGCTGCAGATAGGACTGGCCCATGACACTCTCCACGATGGGCACCCGAGGATCTCGAGCATTGGTCGAGGAACAGCGCGCCGGAACGGAAACTAAGGTGGCACGGTGGTGAGCGCCATAGAGGCGTCCTGTGATGGCTTTGACGACAGCCTGACGGATACAATCAGCACATGCAGGAAAGCAAACATACGAAGGCAAACCTTGCGCGAAGTAGGCGATATGTAGGGTCGGTGGTTTGGCATAGCGCAAAAGAAATTTGGGGAAGTTATGAATGTGTCTGGCAGTCGAGAATGGTAATCCCTTTGACTGGCGTTCAAGGCTTTAAGTAAGAAATGAGCGAAGATGTGCACCTCGAGGACGCGTCCTACTATTATTGTTCTTGTATCGCGCACTACCGACCATTGCTGTCGCGAAGTCGGGATGGCCGAGACTTCCCATCCAATTGTCATAATTGTCTTCCAAAACTCGTAAGCTCCACCGCCATCCCGAATGGGAAGAATACCGCGTACATACCTCCATCTGCTCGCGGAGGCGGGATGAGTCGAAATCTTTGATTGGTACAATTGTCTTCAAAAGCCCCGAGCTCCACTTGCGCCGTCGCGAATCAGAAGACAAGGTCCACCTGCTCGCGCTCATTGTCTTAAACTGCTTGGTATCAATGGTGACCAGCATCAGATTCGGAATGCTTGGTTACTGCGTAAGGAGTACAAGGATGTGCAGAAAGTTAACCCGGATGCCGCATTAGTCGAAAGCGAGGGGAATGGGGTTTGGTTTCACGATCCTCGCGGTTGCGGGTGTATCACACCTGGCAAATTGGCGACGACGCGAGAGTTGAGAGGAGTTGAGAGAAGTTCCAGCAGCCCATCGCCAGTACGAGACTCGCGGTTGAGGGTGTATCACACCTGACAACTTGATATTGGCGACGACGCGAGAGTTGAGTTGAGAGAAGTTCCAGCAGCCCATCGCCAGTACGAGACTCGCGGTTGAGGGTGTATCACACCTGACAACTTGATATTGGCGACGACGCGAGAGTTGAGAGTGAAGTTCGAAGTCGCTGAGTCAGATCAGTGGCGGTGACGACGTGGCTGCGAGCGTCAATCTTTTTTTCTTTCAATTTCTCAATTTCACAGCAATGCCAGTGATTTCATGTATTGCCTGTATACTAGTACTTCGATTGGAACCGATACAGGCTGCGTCAAACTTTACGGCTCAGTTACGTGTATTTCGAGACATCAGAGTCGAGTTACATAGGTGCGCTGATACGACAAGCTTGATTAAAGCAGAGTAAGGCTGGAGCAAACGACGAACCTTCTGTTTTGAGGCTTCTGCTCCTGTTATCTTCCGACTGAGGGCCGCGACGGCCGAGTTTTTCGCAGCGAGTTTGGTTATCTTGAGATGCGCCTGGAGAATGCAGGCGACAGGCCAGTTGTTGGCGTAATCCTTCAGCTGGGGGTAAGCAATCTTTGCCTGGGTGCAAGATGAGAATTGAGGTTGAATGAAATAGAAAACGGCACACCCTGCGGTAAACATCCTTCAGCTTGGTACGGTCCTGGTCGGTGAAGGATTTGGATGGATTGAGGTATTTATTGGCGAGGGTGTGGACATCAGACTAATGAAAAAAGACTGAGGAGGGGCGAGAAAGGGAAATAAAGACACACTGTGATCTTGGTCGTCACGTCCGGGCCTTCCTCCCACGCTGAGTGTTTCGCGAGCGACACTCGGGTCAAGCCCTTGGGCCGAGCAATCCTGGGAGTGGCGGCGCGGCTGTCGCTGTCGGAGCTGCCGCCAGAGCCGCTTTCGTCACCGTCTATGGCGGTTAATGGACTATCGGCGCGCTCAGACGGCGGGGTGCCAGAAGGAGGTGGAGCGCTCCGACGAGAAGATGGAGCCCGAGACGATGGGCCAGGTTTGACCTCGGTGGGGGGTGCGGCCTGTGCGAAGGCGAGAGACTTGACCTTGCTGGCTGGCTTGGCTACTACGGGGGCCGTCATCGTGAGATCCTCTTGCGAGAGGAGGGTGTGGAAAGCGGGGAGGTAAAGTTCCGTCGCTGAGAGAAGCATTACGACTGGGGGTGGAGGCGGCTGCGCTTCAGCGTAGGGAGAGTTGTGCTGGATGGTGGTCGGGAGCATGGTGGTGCACGGGATGAGAGCGAGATTGAACGCGGGACTATATCTTTTGGGACGTTAATTGTTCTAATCACATCAGCGTGATCATAAGCGAACAACAAAAGATCGAGAGCCACCTAAAGAAGCTTGAATGTTCTCAATTGGGAAAGTTATCGCTGCACATGGGTACGGATCAGGCGCGTGGGGGTATGCAGCAAAACAAAAGAACACCTAGGGTTTGTTATCTCCGTAAGAAACAATTGGCCGCCAAAAAAGTGAGTGTTTTTAAGTCGGGATAAAATCGAGGACGAAAACTCTGTAACCGCCTCTAAGTCAAGTCGACCTGCTCATTGTCAAATACGCACCAATGTCTTTCCTCTTTCCTGGAACCACATCATCGGAAAACGGCAACTATGTCTGCCGCACGACCTTGCGAGGACACACTGGGGCGATCAAAATTCTTGGTGCGACAGACGACGGAAAACTGCTGGCCAGTGGAGGTAAGCCTCCAAGTTGGCAAATTGACTTTCGGTCGACTGACGAATGCAGGGGCTGACGGCACCTTGGTTTGGGACCTCGAGACGATGCGACAGCTTCGTACTCCCAGTAACTCAGGGATCAGAGGAACCACGACCGCTATCCTATGGGTAAAGCGCGCCGACGATCCAGGCAATACCCTGTTTTACGGGACGGTCGAGGGATACCTTGTAGCTTGGCGTCAGGGTACAGTAAGCATGCATCATGGCGATCGTGTTCTTAGGCTGAATACGCAACAGGGGGCACCAGACTTCGAGGAGTTGTTGTGCAGGCGCATAACGAATCCCGGAGAAATAACCGGGCTCGCGTTCGATGCGGTCTCAAACCGTTTCGCATTGTGCAACCGATACGGAGTCATCCAGGTCTACGCGCTGGATGTCTCCATGAACATTCGCTCGCTCTACTTGAAGGGGATCCCCAACAGCTCCCCGAAAGCTATCGCCTTCGGCGCAACGAACGGCAATGAGCGAGACATCCTTGTCTTCAACATATATAGCGGGATGGTGTGCGTGGTGCGATAACTTCCGGTACACGGGCTGACTTCGAGATTTTCAAGGGATATTCTCCGCCTTGGTGAAGTCGTTAATAGGTGGAACCTTGGCGCGTGGATGTGGGTGGACAAGGCCTCCTTTCCCGTGGTAAAAAAAAACTGATAGCTTGCAGTGGTCATGCTTCTCTCGACTCGAGCAAAACAGCCATGTGTATCGGCGACCCTTCGTGTGGAGTCGACGTCCACCGCCTTGAAGGCAACAAGCACGTAAAAGTGAAGTCCTTCGCGATCCCAAACACCAAGAGGATGGGGAGCAAGACGCGGGGGGCCTGTTTCGCAGACCAGGACCGCGAAATCGTGGGTGGGAGCGATCATGGCGTCGTATACGTTTGGGATCGGCCCAGTGGCAATAGGGTCGCCGTGTTCAGGATCGAACCGAGCGGATGGGTGCAGGCGGTCGCAGTAAGCCTTATCCAAGTTTTTTTCTTCGGCTGACACCAACAATGCAGGCCACCGAATGCAATGGGGCCTCCACCATCTTCGCCGCAAAATCTAGCGTCCTTGACCTCCAAGGCACACCCAATCGAATACATGTCTGGCAGAGGAGGTCGGGGCGTCGCGTCGCTGGCGTGTCCTGCAGCTTGATGACCATGGTACACGCAATTACGCTAATTGTGTCGGTGGCGTTTCTCTACCAGAACATCGTCTTTGGTCAGAAGATGCTAAATCGGTTTGTTTGAGAACAATATATACCTTCTGTACATGCGCTACGAGTTGTATATGATTCTGGAAAAAACGTGTCAGGTGGGCCTCAGAGTTCGTGTTGCGCCAGGCCGACGACGACGTATCACATCGTGTTCAAAGACGCGTTAACATGGAGGGGTGGTTATAGGCCGACTGAAATGGCCGTTAAAGCAAAATTCCGAGGCGAATTCCGTGGGGTCGAGGTTAGTGGGATGTAGAGAGCGCCGAATTGATTCCAAGACTCAGAGCGAAACGCGTTTGTTGAGGGTACATTGATAATCCTGCCGAGGGACGACAAGCAGAGGTGGACGAGGATATTGCCGTAAAACAACTAACATCAACATCAACATCTGAATATATTCTTGACTCAGAAAGAGAACGAGCGGCTCGTGCTTGATGCCGCGCTCTCACGACGGGGCCCTTTTAAAAGCATGCTGGTCCAAAGAAGGCGGGAGAAGCGCGTACTGTTCAAGTGCCGCCGCGCTGTCCTCGTATTGGCCGTGTGGCTGTATAACTGCTCACATC
This sequence comes from Mycena haematopus, assembly GCA_029281435.1. Lineage (NCBI taxonomy): Eukaryota > Fungi > Basidiomycota > Agaricomycetes > Agaricales > Mycenaceae > Mycena > Mycena haematopus. The sequence continues at coordinate 28,963 of JARJCV010000271.1, forward strand.
GGTCAAGGTGGAGAGCGACGATCAAGAGTTTGTGACGAGCCGCGTGACGGTGTCACCCAAAACGACTTGATAGTGCAGTTTTGCGAGGTGTTATACGCCAGCAGCCCGCGCTCAGCAGATAGCCTTTGCTAGGTGTTATACACCTGTAAATCACGCGATACATCTGAAAGCCCTTCGCTCGCTAGGCCCATCTCGTTCGTTCACGTTCGTCCCTTTGACTTCATACACTGTTCCACGTCGAACTGATTCTTCGTGCTCTAGCACAGTATTGCAGGTCTTGACAGTCGTACTCCAGGAGATTTTTTTCGCGCAAGATGCAGCCCTCCACGTTCCATATCCCCGCTGTACGTACTCTTTATGTCTGAATCTGCGCTCCATCTGACGCGTTCTTTGCCAGCCTCCCGAGGATTTTTATGGTCACTTTCGTCAAGACAATCGCATCTTCACCGTCCACTGCGGCAATCGGAACTTTATGCAGCGGATACCCTCGCCTGCCCATGCGCCCAGCCCGACTCACACCTCTATGGACGGGGAGTATCGTCGCATAACTTGGACCTCCCCCAACATGCCCTATCTCGTATTCCTCCCGCGTTCCAGTCCGTTTCATGGGGCTCTCTTTGAACGCCTCAATGTCAGAACGGGCGACGCATCCAACTTCGTAGTCTCACCTGTCGGATGGTCCCTAAATTCTGGCATTATGACCAAGTGGATCGCCCTGGAGAATCCGATGCGGGATGTTCTCAAGGCCATGTACGCAGAGTATCCTGGTACACCGTTTGAAGGGATGCTCTCCGTTCCTGTTCCTTCACAATTCGGATATAGGAGGGCTCCGTGGCCTACCCCTGAAAAGGCAGCTCAAGCTGTGCGACACTCGCACGACGCATTCCTGCCACTTATGGCAACCATCGCCATGATGTTCGTCCTCCTGAATGATCGTCACTGCGATGGGTCGTGGCGGCTTCGTGTGATAGAAGCGTCGAAAGTTCACACCCAATGGTTCGCAGATTTAGAGTCTTCCGCGGCAGGCGACATGAACACGGAGCGTGTCGGGGGTATTATCGACTTCACCTTGGAATGGAAACCCCCGATAGACAGTCTGCTCACCGCATGTATACGAAAGCTTCGCATTCCTCTCTACATGCACTGGGGGAAAATCGAAGGAACTCCACGCTCAATTCCTGCTGTTTTGAGGGAGAACAAATTCTTTCCCAATGAGGCGGAGATTCGACATCTCCGCAGTTCGTGGGGGAGTGTGTCCTTCAGTGCCTGGCATCGCCGCGGCGAGGCATATGTTTCGCAAAGAGACCTAGACTTGCATGTGCCACAACCCTCCAGCCTCACTCTTACCGCTCCCTCCGTCGTGCCCTCCGCCTCTGCAAAACCACCCGTTGAACCGTCAACCTCACCCTTGGACAATCCTGCTAGTACTGCCCGAAATCCCTCACCTGTAGACTCCGGCAGCGGACAGAAACCAGGCGATGCTATACGCGCTTTCATAGCTAGTCGTAACGAGAAGCACGCGAGATGGGCTCCCACAGAATCTTCGGGACATAAGGCCAAGCGCTTAGCGCGAGAGGCTCATGCATCCAAAGGAGCTCCACCCGGAAAAAAAGGAGCGGCGGTTTTCGTTTGGGAGGAGGAAGATGATTTCCGCGTTCGCCAACCACTTAATCGTGCCTTTGCCGCAGATAGGTGGGACGAATTCACTCCTGCTCAGCGGTACTACGATAGTTGGGAGAATGAATGGGATCTCTGCACTGCGCTTGCACCAGAAGAAGACGCCGGGGACAGTGACGATGGCGAGGGTTATGCGGATATTCTCGGCCCAGAAACAAAACTCCCTGCCCTCCCCGACATTTCAGCCTCTCTTGTGCCTGAAGACGGTGGCGAGGATCCCATGGATATTCTCCGTCCAGAACCTGAACTTCCAGCAATCTCTGATGTTCCCCCCCTCTTGTTCCCGAAGACGATGGCGAGGGTCCCATGGATATTCTCCGTCCAGAACCTGAACTTCCAGCAATCTCTGATGTCCCCCCCCCTCTTGTTCCCGAAGACAATGGCGAGGGTCCCATGGATATTCTCCGTCCAGAACCTGAACTTCCAGCAATCTCTGATGTCCCCCCCCCTCTTGTTCCCGAAGACAATGGCGAGGGTCCCATGGATATTCGCCGCCCAGAACCTGAACTTCCTGCACTCCCCGACGTCCTACCCACTCTTTTGCCCGAAGAACCCATCGGGCCGCACTCCACGGCGGATGATCTACACGAAGTCTACACCTCGTGGAACTTGGACGACATCCCAGAGTCTGAGTGTGACGACCAGTTATACGAGCCGTTCTTGGACATGGAGGACGTTCCGTATTATCGCTTCGGTTTCACGGTCCCTGAAGCACCAGCTCAGTATCGGGAAAGGCTCCGACCCGATTTCAACGCCAGGTCTGTGGGAGATGAACAGTGGCCTGGCCTTCAGCGCCCCAAGTATGCTCATCTTCCTGCCCTGCTGGCATATTTTTCTAAAGCACAGTCACTCGAAGACGTTCCTCCGGAATTGCTTGATCTTCGGCAAGATGAGGCAGATATTTCCGCCCAGGCCTGGGCGGTCAATGTTCAGCAGAAGGTTTTGAACGGCGAGGCTCTCTACATCATCCGGCCCTGCAGTCCAGGCGACGACCCAGATCTCTACATCTTACTTTCGAGCGCAGCAACGACTTTAGAGATCGTTAGAAGGGGTTGGGGCTCCTCGACTATTCGAGAAATTGTCTTCCACTTATTCCAACGAGGGATCGAGTTTCATCTCTGTGTCAGTGGGCCGCTCCGTCCTCAGCCTTGTCGCCCGTATTTTCCAACTGGACTAGGCGTGAGGCCTCCTGGCTACAAGCCCACATACGTTGACTTAACGGCCTATGAGGCACGTCGTTCCGAATTCTTTCGTTCTCCTCGTGGCCGTGCCGCTCGATTTGCGGGGGGATCGTCGGGCGCCTTTCCCGAATAATAGATACAGACGATGAGTACATAGCTCGAGGACCATCCGATGAGGTATTCGAGAAGGGTGTACGACTCTGGGATGGTCAGAGCCAAACAGCGTACTGGGACGATGCTCTAACGCCGGAGGAAATTGACCTGATCTGTGGTGTGTATGTCGTCCAAACAGGTATCCCTAAACGTTTGTTGATTTGACCGTGCTGACCTACTTTCAGGGCTCAAGAATTCGACAGAGGATGATGGATGGCAGAAGAAGCAAATTCTTGGTGGCCCAAGCCTGGCGCATTTTCTCTCTCGGGTATGAACATAGGATGGTGGTCACCCGATTGCGAACGTTGGTTTATAAAACGACAAATAGACCTTCGTCATGGCCAAGGCGAGCTCTACACACAGATCAAGTGGAAGAGCAAGATACGATTCATCCAGAAAAGCCGCCAAGTCGCGGTAGCCAACGAAAAACTTGCTGCTGAGTATCTGCGTCTCAAACTTGGCCAGTAGATTGTCTTTCTTTATCATGGTAATCGTACATATTGTACATATTGTATCAACTAAATGTAAGTAATCACAATATCTTTCAAATGAGAGACGTCAGTACTATAGCTAGTGAGCAGTAGCAGACTCTGCAGCAGATATGTATAACGCGTGACCGAATCGTCACTTCATCTTCACCACCAACTCCGAGCTCGCCACCGATGTGAGCGTTATACGGCTACACGGCCACAACATGAGGAGAGCGTGGTACGAGCGTGGTACTTAACAGTGCGAGAGAAGCTTCATGGTAGCAGTCGCGAGGAGTGAGAGCGCGGTGCGAGTCGTAATACGACAGCATCGACTTTATTCCACTCTGAACCGGAACCTTTCGTTTTTTGCATTACATCTCAATTCAAGGAGCTGCTCGAATTATTACTCTTATTACTCAATCCAGCAGATCTCATATTGTATATCCGACGCAGTTCGCTGCATTGGATCACAAATTCAGTGTCAATTCAAGTGAAATCCGACGGATTCTCCTGGTCTGAAGACCCTCGAAACATCCTGCGACGCATATAAAATACATTCATATATGCACCGGAATCCAATGAACTACATTGACACGGTGGAATACGCTCTGCCTCCTCTGCCATCGACGCATAGGTTTTGACCCTCACCTGATTCCGCTGGATCTGACCGGCGATATCACTGATTCTCGCTCTCACCTCGAATCCAACAGTGTAGGTCGGGTTCTCGTCCAAAAGAACAAAAATTGACATTCTCAGTCATCGAAATCCAACGTCTCTGTGTGAACCAAGCAAGTCGGACTTCCACTTCCTTTGAGCCACGTCGTTGTGTCGCCGAAGAGAACAAATCATCGCATATTATGAATACCCTATCCGATGGCGACGTTGCGAATGCATCGGCGAGTCAGGTAATTCCAGTGCTGTTCACTCGCCTTGTCTATATTATAATCTAACGAAAAAGCCAGACCATCGACACTGAATCTATCGACGGTCACGGGTCGCCGAGTGATGTAAATACTCATGTCCCGTTTCCGCCCCTCTGACTGAACCTAGCAGGAACTCAATGCCATCTCTGCACAGCACGGCGTGCGCTGGCTGGAGCTCTTGCGTTTACCTTACTGGAATCCGAGCCAATTTGTGATCGACCCCATGCCAATGTTTTACAAAGTGAACGAGGGATCAGCCCTTCTTGCTGAAGATGGTGAATGCGCTCATTACACCTACCAGGGTGTCAAGTTCTCCCGCGCGTCGACACACTTGGGAAATAGCCTCATCTTGTACTATCCATCTCCCTACGCCGAGCTTACAGCTGGAAGTATCGAGCAAATCGTCACCGAAGGCGAGACCGTTTTCGTTGTTCGACGCCAAGCCCCGCTTTCCACTGGCTCCTTCGATCCATTCCTGCGCTATCCCCACTTTCCCGCAAAATCCTATTCCTCCAAGATGGAAGACAGGACCGATAGGATTAGCCCGTCCTTTGTAGTGTCTCATTGCGCACGTTTCGATTACTCGAACGATCGGTCCGTGATACTGAACTTGTCGAGGGTAAGCGTGTTTTCAATTCAAGAACTTGGAGGAACTAACACTACCCTCGCCAGAACTAGGGCAGCGATCAATGTCGCCGCTCGCTGCTCTCTGCTCGGTCGAGCCTCTCTACGCTGCGCGCGTTCAGCACCTCTCCAATCCTATATCGTGATACGAGTTGTATTCTCTTCTCTTCTTTCGAACTCTGATACACGCCTACCACTCAAACCGCGCGCACCTCATGTCTCTGTATTTTGTAGTCCAAAATTTGATCCCATTTTTTTTGTCTTCGTCAATACAAAGCGGGAATTCAAGAGACAAAACTTGTGAGAAGGATACCCAGCGCTGAATTTTTGCGCTCCTTCATTCCTTAATGTGAGGAGCGAACTACTAGCTACCAGTAGTTGGCGTGAAGATGACACGTGATCCAGCGTGATCGTCACCCATCTTCATCTTCACTTCCACCTCGCCACCGATGTGAGCCGTTATACGGCCACACGGCCACAATATGAGGAGAGCTGGTTACTGAACAGCACGAAGGAACCTCCAAGGCAGCATCCACCGCACTACGAGGAGGAGAGCGCGGTGCTAGTCATAAGACGGTGATCCAACGTGATCGTCACCCATCTTCATCTTCACTTCCACCTCGCCACCGATGTGAGCCGTTATACGGCCACACGGCCACAACATGAGCAGAGCTCGGTACTTTACAGCACGAGGGAAACTCTAAGGCAGCATTCGCCGCACTGCGAGGAGGAGAGCCGGTGCTAATCATAAGACGACAGCATTGACCAGATACGAGGGGAGAACGGTACCACAGACGCTCGCACAAGAAACGTTCCTTGTCGAGACTAGGTCGTAATCAATGCTTGGTCGTTCCCATTTGCTTGCGTCACAATCAACTTCGACGGTTCTGCGTCTTAGGGATCGAGGGCATTCACTCGGTAATCTAGTGTAGGTGATCTATGTCCCTCGTTCTGCTCACATGCTGACTCTGTTTTTCAGGCCCAAACTGAGCTATCTTCTCGTCTTGGGCCCTCAGTGGGAACATTGCGCGTCGAGACTTGGTCGTGATCAAGGCTCGGCGTCGACCAGGCATTCCCTTGCTCCTCAATTAATGTTAGTTTCTTTCTTTCTTTCCTCCTCCCGTACGAGCCTCATCCTTGCTTCCCCAGGACCTTAGCTTGGGGATATTCCGAACTGCGACAAGATGTTGCACGCGCGGACGGAGAAGTGCTAAGTTGCGGTGTAGTCAGGCGGTGTAGTCAGGATGTCACAGCGAGTGTTGCACCTGCAACGGATACTTCGTCACTGGAATGCGGCTGTTGGCCGTTATACGGCGACACCGACCAATATCCCACTCTGCTGTCAAGGCTCGTATGAAGGCTTCAATCCGGCAAGATGCGACCTACGATTCTCGCGGAATGCGACTGTTGGCCGTTATACGGCGACACCGACCAATATCTCAATCTTCCGTCAAGGCCCGTATAAAGAAGGGTTCAATCCGGCAAGATGCGACCTACCATTCTCGCGCACACTCGTTAGTTGTCTCGTTACCCCATTCCAATTATTTCTAATCAAGTCGCAGCTGCAGCGGAATGATACGCCTCAGTGCAAACACGCGGCGTCCGCGCGCAGTCTGCACGCCTCACCAAGGACGATCCCCAGCTCTCATTTGCTCTGCGTCGCACCCGCGCAGCAACCCATTGTTTTGCTGAGTCGGCGCACCCGCCTTGGCTAAGGTCACGTGACATACAAGCTCCTCCGCGCTCTGTATAAATATTCACCAAATATTCTTCGAGCCACCCTGTGCGGTGAAGGCTTATCCCTCGCGCGTTTCTGGGCTGCACGAACTACACTACGATTGGGAGGTCCAGAGCTGCAGCAGCTACTGGTGCTTGGAATGTCTGATATACACAATTTCAAGATGTCTATTCTACACTTTCAACGAAGCCGGGTCCTGCGAAAGAAAATAGTAAGTCAAGTTTCTATCTAGTTATATCATAGCTAACTGACTTCAACGTCAGAGCTTGCCCAATAAGATACATCCACATCAGCGCGATTTCTTTCACCCCTTCAACGCCGCCGGCCGCCATAAAATCAAAGAATTCTCGATGGTCCTTCGAGCACGAGCATCGGACGCGCGGTACGGTAGCTCCCCGCCGCCGGAGGCTCTCGTGGATCAACGCTTCTGCATCGCAGATTAGTACACATCCACCAAAAAATCAATCACACCTACCGAGCAACATACGGCGAGGGGTCCACAGCTTTATTTCCCACAATAAGACCCAGTCCACTTCGCATTTGGAATATCCGCGTCTGCGCGTCTCGAAGTTCTTGGTGTGGCCGACTTTTATTTGCGAAACGGCACAATCCGGGTTTCGTTCGTAGTCGCTGCGGCGGATGCGCTGTACAATATAAATATAACCCGGCGCGTCGTTCCTGTACGGGTTGCACCTGTGTGGATATCAGTAGAAATCATCAGCGAAAACATCGGCGCCCACAGATTTTTCAGCGCCGCGAATGGAGAAAAGCGGCTCTGAAACTTGTGGTGGTCGAAATACGGGGCCACACGCGAGCGTCTGCGCGGACGATGCCCCATACTATGCAGCAGGTAAGACGAATCCCAAGAGTAGAAGCACAATGCACTCACATCGAATTTTTTGGGATCAGATTTCTTGTCTTTTATCGAGAGGGAAATCGCGAGGGCGATGACGCCCGTGGTGGCGTCGACCGCAGGAAGAAGCGCTCGAGCAGAGAGCTCAGTGCCGGATGTTTGATACAACTTTCAATGTGACGATCGTGACCGCTTTTCTCGTCTACCACACTCCTCACTCGTCTACCACACTCCTCACTCGCTCACTCGATTACCGCGCGCAAAACGCCGTACTTCGACGCTGGATCAATTTCATTGCTACGGCCGCTGAGCAAGCGAAGGAAAGACACCGGCCTCGTTCCCCCGCTCAACGAGGAGCCGCTGAGAACATTATCAGCGATATCCTCCAGAATTCGAAACTTGAGAATGCAGCTATTGCGCCCGAGCGAGACGTTGTTCTCAGATGAGGAGGTCTACTGGCGAAGGTCAAAACCGGATATGTATGCTGAGGATATGCCTGCGCCTTCGTCCGCCTGAGGACAACAAAAAAGAGGAGAAATCACCGCCCCAAGTGCGCAGCACTCCCTTCTTTCGCTCGTTTCCTCCGTTATCGCGAACACGCCAAGGAGAGGTATCAGGTACGCGTGCATTTCTTATTTTGTGGCATCTTTTACTTCATTTATTCTCGTTTCTCGGTCTCCTTTCGTCCAGTTTTCCTACTTGCAATCTGAACACAAACTAATTCATCACCTCGAAAATACAGGTGAATGAAACCGACATAGCCCGCACGCTTTCCCCTCCTCGTACGATTTCGGCCCGCCGCAGTTCGGGGTCGCCCATCGAGTCCCACGGCGCTGTCCACTCCCGCCCCGTCGTCGACGACGATTCCGAGGGCCGTAGCTCTAGTAGCGGCAACACGGCGCATCAAGTCAATATGAATGGGAACGGGGATGGATGCGGCCCGGCGCGGAGTGCGGCGATTCCCATCTCGATCCCAATTGCGGTGGGGAGGAAGGGGAATTGGAATACGGCGAGACGGGGCATGACCAGCATGTGAGAGAGGGGATTGCCAGGAGGAAGGCGGAACGGTGCGTTTCCCTTCTTTATTTTTTTTCGTGTTATACATACATACTCACCCCCTCGCAAAGGCGTGGCCGCTCCGCAACCCGCTCGCGCTCCCTACCCAACCGCTCCTCTCTCCGCCCAATCGCTCCCCGTCCCCGCACCGCCTACGCGCGCCCTCCTCAAACTCGCAATCGCACTCGCAATCGCACTCGCACTCGCACTCGCACTCCCCCACTTCCAATTTCAATTCCAATTCACACCACCACCGTCCCCGCTCCCCCTCGACCTCCCGCAGCACCAACGAGCGCCGCGGGCGGTCGTACGACCTTGTCCCGCACGGCTCGTCTGCGTCTGCGTCCGCGTCTGAGCGGGGTATGCGCGACCGCGACCGCGATGACGAACGAGGCGTCCTCGACCGTGAAAGGGATCGCGAACACGACGCGTGTAGGTACCGGCCTCAGGTGTACGCACTGCCCCCCCGCGTACGTACTGACGCCTCGGTCGCTCGTCGCGCCCTGCGGGTTGTTCGATGGATTCGGTTAGCGCACTGTATAGGGAGGTGGTAGGCGAGTCTTCGCTTCGGCTGACGAGGGAACTGATACATACGTACCTGACTCGTCCTCGTCCCGCGCGTTCGTCCCGCATGGTCGTCCGTCGTCGACTACCCTCGCGGCGCGTTCGTCTCGCGCGTTCGTCCGTCCGTCCTCGTTTCGTCCGCGGCGCGTTCGTCCGCGGTGCGTTCGTCCGCGGCGCGTCTCGTGCGTTCGTTCGCCCTCCTCTCGTCTCGTCTCGCAGCGCGTCCCGCGCGTTCGTTCGTCCTCTTCCTCTCGTCTTGTCCGTCGTCTCGCGCGTTCGTTTCCCCTCGTCCTCGTCTCGTCTCCTCTCGCTCATGCGTTCACTCGCTCGTGCGTCCGCGTCTCGCGCGCCCGGCACTCGCCGGTGTCGTCCCCGAGGCGAGAGGGCGTCGTTCGTTTGGTGGGTGCGGAGCGGTACGAACAGCTCTACGGTTCCGGCTCCGCCGTCGCCGCCTCCACCACGAAAACGAAAACGCTGACGCCCGAGGTGGTGTTCCCGACAAACGAGGCGCGGGAAGGCCGCGGCGGCGGTCGTGGATGAGATTGTGAAGTGTCAGTGTCCGAGTCCTGCCCCTCCCCCTCTCATTGTCGTCTCCCCGCATCTACATCCAACCCACCATCCCCTCCTTCCCTCTACCCTCCCCCATTCCTCCTGGTCGCATCTTCCTCCCCTGTTCCTCATCCACCCTCCTCCCCTCCCCCATCCAATCCTGATCTCCCTAATCCTGATCTCCCATTCCTCCCTCCTCCCTCCCCTCCGTCCCACACCTTTCCCTTCCCCTCATCTGATACTAACTATGCCTCAAACACGCCCCTTCCCGCTACGAGCCCAGTTGGCTCATCGCCCTTCGGGTACCCAACCGAGGACGAGGAGCGGAAGGGGGGGTATGCGGAGAGGTGCGTTTCGTTTGGTTGATGCGTTGGAGGTTTGGGCGGGGTAGGGGGTCGGTGGCTGGGACGAGAGAGCGAGGGTTGGGGTAGAAGGGCGTTTGGGGCGCAAGCGAGGGGTTTGGGGAAGAGAACGGCGTCGTGGCTGGGGGAGGGATGTGCATCCAGAACGACAAACACATTCCTACAGTACATTACTTTCCGCTTTGTCTCCCTGTACACAGAATAAAAAAATTAGAAATACGACGACTTGAAGATTAAAATGGCGATGAGTGCCACCTCAGTGACGATGACCTGCCGCTTACCTGCCGCTCAGCTGACGATGACCTGCAGATTAATTTCGAGGCAGCCGAGACTGAAAGTTTCGGTTTCAGTTTCGCCTGCGTCGAAATTCGAGCCGGAATGACTCGTTTCGGCATTGCCGAAACTCAAGCCGATTCCTTTTCTTTCGAGTGGCATATCGACCCACCTGAAATATCGAAAATCAACTGCCGTTTCGGCAGCACTGATACGATGTGTTTTGAGGCGCATGTCGACAGCACCGAAATGCCAGCCGATTTGTTACACATCGTCTTGCCCGAAATTCATGCCGATACTATCCATTTCCGGTTTCCTTTCGGCTGAGTCGATTCGGACAGTTTCACATTTTATTTCGGCTCAGTCGATTCGCTATACGATACTTTTTAAATCAGATCTATCTTCGAGTGGGCCGAAATCCGGTTAATCCCGGTGTGATTTTGTTTACGCTCTCCACCACATCGTCCCGTACTCCTCATCACCCCGCCCACCATTGGACCGTACACGAAGCTGGCCTTTTGCTTCTGTTTCTGGGAGACCACACCGCTGTTCGCTTGCCCGCAACCCGCCACTGCCCTCGCCTAGGGAGCATGGAGGTAAATTGCGGCGGTGTTTCAATGCAGGATTGAACCCACCGCCTCAGCTGCACCCAAAGCGACCGTCGCTCTTCGTCGACGCGTTGACCCGCTCCCTGTGAGCACGGTCGTGGAAGGTGTACGGCTTGAAGCCCCAAATTTCAAGATCCAGTAATTTGCCGCTCCCTCCCTCGCTGCACCCGAAGCGACCGCGCTGTTCGTTGACGTGCTACCCCGCTCCCTGTGAGCGCCCTTGTGGAAGGTGTATGCCTTGAGGGCAGCGATTGTGAAGACGCCGATACCAGCACTCCAATTCCACTTCGGAGTCGTCAGCCCGAGATCTCCGACCAACGCGCTCAGAAATGTCGGATCAAAACCTGTGCAAAGCGGTGTTGATCAGATCATTTCTCTCTTGCACCTCGACCGCCGCCAACGACGCACACAACACACCACACTCGGACCAACACTCGGACCAACCCTCAAACGAGTTCACCGAGGCAACGTCCATCAACCGTTGGATACTGCAGGCTTGACTTCATGTCAGTCTGCATTGGGGTTTGACTTCATGTCAGCCTCGCCTGACTTCATTTCGGCGCATGTATTGGTCTCGTTTCCCGTAGTATAACACAATGTTGTAGGTTAGGTCATTGTATTGAATTCATTGCTCCTCTAGCATCTAACAATTTAATCTGTCTAGTCAGCACCACGCAAGTCAGCACCGCCCGAAAATGTCAACGACACCAGAGGAGGCCAGTGTAGGATATAAATCATAAATTCATAAGGTGATTCATCGGCTTCTGTACAATATGGAGGGATCTAACTACTCTTTCAATTGGTCAAGTCGACAATGCCAAGGAATTTCGGCGTTTTCATCGGGGGCTCAACTTCTTCCTCCTCCTCGTCGAAAACTTTGACAACTCCCAGAAATTTCCTCTTGGGGGCAGAGTGCACGGCCTCAGACGCATCATCGGCGGAGAGGTCGATGGGTTGGGCACGCGAACTGCCTGGAACTGGTGCTGAAATATGTTGTGTAGATGGAGTTGTGGGAGGGGTTATGGGAGCTACGGAACGTGCTGGGGCTGCAACATGTGTAGATGGAGTTGTGGGAGGGGTTGCGGGAGCTATGGCTGCAACATGCAGGGGAGCCACTGGGACTGCAACGCGCACTCTGAGCTCTCTGAAGCCCCGGAAGTGGCTCCAAAGCCCACACTGGTCGCGGTCTCTGTCAAGTGCGGTGTTCCGGGTCCGCCGGATCCGGCGGCCGAACGGGTTCCGACTGAGCGGGCTTGGCTTCAGCTCGTGTGCTGCGCCCGTCACTATGCCCGAAGCCCGATTTCCGAAGAGACAAAGACTAGAGAGAGAAGGCAGATAGAGAACCAACTAGTGCATAACTCTCTGAAAAACACTAGGACCATTTCGATACCCGAATGGCATCCTTCTGAATTGCCACAATCCACGGTGTGTTCTGAATGCCAATTTTTCGGCAGAAGATTCAGACATTGTGAGTTGCGTAAATCCAGATAGAGCATCTAGAGTGGTAAGCCATTGTGAACCGGATAAAGCCTGAAGAATGTCATCTTGGCGTGGGAGCGGAAATTCATCAGGAATCACCATCTCGTTCAATTTGCGCAAGTCAATGACCATTCTAGGCTTTCCATTTCGATACACAATGAACACTGGAGTAGCCCATGGACTTTTAGACGGTTCAATCACACCAAGTTGAATCCAAGAGTCCATTTGTTTATCAATGACCTCTCGATTCGCAGGTGAGACTGGAAAAGGAGGCAAAGAAACTGGTTCAGAACCTAGCTTCATGGGAATTTCAACTTCAATTTTGTAATTCCCCAACCGTCCATCAGTACCAAATGCAAGTTTGTTACGCAAAATCATGGCTTCCAATTCCTGGCGCTGTTCAGGTGTCAAATGCGGTGAAATATCAACTTCAGACAACAAGGTATCCCCTGGGATGTAATCTTCAGGTACTTCGGAAGTCTTGGGACCACCTTCTACCGGTTCCTCCGCAAGTGGATCATCATCCTCAGTTGCATTTCGCTGGGCCTTCGAAGAAATCTGTGTAATTGAACGCACAACATTCGTTTCAGCCGAATCAACCAAGTCAACCTTTGCTTTTCGCACGGTTGCAATTTTCCAGTGTTGGCAATTAAGGCTTATGGACCCACCTGGCTGACCATTAAGGGTTATTAAGCCTTAAGGCTTAATTTAACGTAAGCCCTTAACACCTTAATTGCCTTTTTGGGAAGTATAATCCCACGCTGTGTCTGCCACGATCAAGCCATGCCTGGGCTCTAAAGGCTCTAAAGGAACTCTGAAGTACAGTAAAAAATAGCATTCAGGTACCTCTTGATATTTAACATGCCGCTGCACTATATATGTGAGTGCAAGAAGAAATAAATCACTGCAGATAATTGTTAGGAAAAGTATCAACACCATCATCGGTGTTCAAAAGTGTTCCCTGAATGGCCTGTGCCGAACACCGGCAGTGAATCATGGTTTTCGTGCCGGAAATCAAAAGGCATGGCACCGATGCCGAGGGGCTCGGCTTCTCCCGGCATCCCAGCTTTAAGCCCTTAACATCCAGAGGCCTCACAATTAAGGCTTATGATAAGGCCTTGATAAGCCTTAACCTTAATAAGGCCTTAACCCTTAGGGCCAACACTGCAATTTTCTCATCGGATACTAATTTCTCGGTGACCAGACTGCGCATCAATGCAGCATGAGCATGAATGTGAGTCTGATTCTCCTTGGAGTATTTATCCATTCGGTCTAGCCAACCTTTCGGATTTCTGGCTATTCCTAGGACTTGTCCAGCAGAAACAGTTACCGGGAGTTGAGAAAAAATTGCAACATGCAGAAATGGGTTGTCCTTTGAGACTAGCATGTCTGGTGATCCGTAAAGCTGGTCCTCATTGCCATTGCTCTGAAAATTGCGTTCCACAAACATAGAACTTCGCTCCTTTGGGAAATAAAGTTCCACGGGGATGGCTACACTGCTTTCTGGAGGAATGACAACTCGAGCTGTTGATCGCACGTCATGACTCACACGTCGAAGGCGTGCACGCTTCTTAAGCTTCTGACTCTTGCGGTGAATTTGGGCCTTTGATCCGTGATGTCCTAATCCAGGAAGAACATTAACTTTGAAAGTATGACCCTCGTCATCGATCATTGATGGTGAAGTAGATGCTGCAACCTTCAATTCACGACCAGAATCTCCGAAAACTAGGTAAGACTCGCCTTCGCACCTCAAAACCGAAATTGAATACTGATCAGCGAAATCGTTCCCCAGAATAAAAGGGGTACTCATTCCGAGTCCCTTAACAACGTAAGCTTCAACATTCAATTTTACCGGACCTTCCTCGGTATGGAAGAACAAGTCCAGAGTGACATATCCTGAGATAACAGATTTGCCTGTCACTTGAATGAGATTGATACGTGTCCAGCTTTAGGTTTGAGGACGTAAGTCAGATTCTGAAGTGCCTTCTCCGAAATTAATAGGGGAAGTCAAAGTTCGGTTAAGAGGTCGATTCAAGGATCATTGGATGTCGATCTTGATCAAGAATCCATCCAGAATCGACGGTTTTGGAGAATCGACGAGAATCCATGATTCGACTCCGGAGTCGAATCATCGATTCAGCTCGATTCTTGATGAATCGACAACACCTCGATTCTCCGTGGATTCTTGGTGGAGAATCGACGTCTGAATGATGCTTGAATCGACATCTGAATCGATGCCTGAATCACTCATAAACGAACTTTGACTTTAATGTAATATCAGAGCCAGTGTCAACAATAACTAAAATTGGATTGGCATTTAATCCACCAATAGTTGCCATTGCTTCCGTTGCTTTAGCTCCAAGAAAAGAACATCCAGGAGGTCTTGCCATATATTTGCGAAGCTCCACATAGATTTACTTCCAGATAGATGTTTGACATGATAGTTGACCGCAGTAATTTCCCGAGCAAGTCTTCTCCGATTCTCCGATTCAAGGCGGGTTTTGCATTGTATGCAGACATGAAATCCTACGAGATTCGTTGGAATTTCGCCTAGTAGTAGGAGGCTCATTTCCTTGAGAAGATTCTCGGAAATGGATTCTGTGTCCGATAGCGAGTTTGACTGTGAATTGTCCGATGATTCTGGCTGAGTTCTCCCCTTCAGGCTGAATTAGAGTCCTTTCAACGCCACCTAGCTGGCATGATAAGAAGATGATTCAGTAGTCTGAAGGGGTGATTCAAAACCCTGTTGGGATTCAGTGCCAGATTCTGCATCGTGTCCAAACTGTAGTACAAATTGTTGTACTCTTCCTGTGCATCTGCTCTTCATTGGTTGTGTTTGCTAAATTTGCTCTAGCAGAACGGTTGCCTTTGAATGCATGCTTGCATTCATTGTCCCAATGTTTTGCACTACCACAGTGTCTGCATGGACGCGCACCTTTCGATTCCGGAGTGGCTTTCTTAGAAACATTTCGATCATCCTTCGGAAATTTAGGAGGCCCTTGATCGCGCGACCAGCCACTAGGTTTGCTCGAGTACTCTGAATAGAATTTCTCGATAATCACGATTTCGATCATGGAAGTTGCGCTCCTTTCCATCCGTGGATCCAGTTTCATCAAAGCTTCCTCATGGTATCGAATGGCTGATTGGAATTGAACGACATTATCATACATTTGTGTTGTAAGAATGGTATTCCAAAGAGAAGGTGCACCATCCATAACTTCCATAATAATTTCGGAGTCATCCAAAGAGTACACAGTATTCAACAGTTCAGTTTTGCGAATGAAGTATTCACTTGGAGTCTCACGGGCATGCCCATAATCTCGGTAAGTTGCTTTATTCGCTCTTCCTCGCTGTCGATCCAACCATTTGCGATTCAAGAAGTATGTCGAGAATGCCTTTCGTAAAGTATCCCAGTCCTGTTCAATTTCCGTGCGGTATGCCATAGGTAAAGACCAGTACCAAACTTCAGCCTGGCCCTCCAATCGTTTAGGAACGACGCGACCAAGCTGCCGGAATACAGTAGCAGATTCCCTTGCAATGTCATTGACTTTCAAGAGCCAGCGGACAATTGTATCAGTATTCCCATCCCAGGTTGGTACATTATCATATTTCAACTTCAAGTCAAAATGAGGCTCCTTGGGGGTGCCAGATTTATCCCTGACATTGTACGAACTGCGTCCGGGACCAGGATCATCTGGATCAAATGGATTACCATTATTTCCAGAACGTCTGCGGGGAATGTACTGCCGCCGCGCCGATAACTTGCATCAGAGTCATTGTCAGAGGGGTCTCCATCCGGAGGATTTGGTGCACCTTGACGACGTTCACCTCGCCGCTCAGTTGGGGAAGTATTTCGTCTAGCATGACCGCGAGAACGTCCACCAGGCATATGGGGTGGTAAATCTCGATCACCTTCAGGTGCTTGAGATCCCATCCTTCGCATCTGGTCAGCTTCTTCCGGTTCTGCTGAAATGTCATGCCGATGACGGGCTGATTCAAATATAGTACCCATAGGTGTCAGAATCTCTGCCAATCTACGGTTATTCCTTGGAAGCCCATTGTTTCGTGCAACATGACCAAACCGAACGGATGTATCTCTAATGAAAGGTTTCCTTTCTGGTTCATCAGCATCGAAGTAAGAAGATGCTCTAGTTTGTACTTCAGGTTTAACTGAAGCACTTCTAGCTCGTTCAACAATTTCCTCAGCCACATGCATGACTTCCGGATCTGCCTTCCGAGGTTTCCGATTGATGAAGTCATGGTACCTGTCCAGGGTATATAAGAAGTGTTCAACTTCAGCCCGAAAACAGACACCGAGAATCTCGAAATCATTCAATGAGTAGAAATCATCTAGATCATCATCGGTTCCCCAAGATGGAAGCGGTGGCGGAGTTTTGCCACACATGCGGAAGGAGTCTTCAGCCATGATCTTCC
This sequence comes from Mycena haematopus, assembly GCA_029281435.1. Classification (NCBI taxonomy): domain Eukaryota; kingdom Fungi; phylum Basidiomycota; class Agaricomycetes; order Agaricales; family Mycenaceae; genus Mycena; species Mycena haematopus. The sequence goes on from JARJCV010000271.1 coordinate 45,907, forward strand.
TATTGAACAGGATTCGAAGTAGAATTTGGTAGTCATCTATTTTGAGACGATAACCAATTTCAGGTTCGTGGTATCGTGCACGGGTTTGAGCTTGACTGAACAGATGATCAAGAAGCTCCAATTCATCAGGAAATACAGCCAAAAATAATCGTCTCGTAGCCAAACCTGCAGACAAAAGATGATTCTTGCCAATAGTTTTCAAACCTTTAGCAAAAGCTTCATTTCGTCGGGCTTTGATCTGAGCATTATTATTGATTTGAGCCACTGATTTCAGTGTTGGAATATCAATGTCCACTGTTAATATTGGCTCCGATTTCTCCATGTCCGACTGATCATATGCACCAGAGAGATCTTCCAAAGGTTTGAGGTCAAATTCAGCTTCTGGATCCAAGGTACTTCCACGCTGCCGAGGTCTTTGAGGTGACAGAGGTCGAGAGTGGGATCCAGTAGGGTTGTCGGGGTTGTTGCCAGTAGGCGACGGAACAGTTTGTTCTGTCGTTGTTGCCATGTTGATATAGAGGTGATAGTATCGGAGGACTGTTTAAGCAAAGAGTTCCCAATGTGTCCACCAATGTAAGCGAAACGGGAAATACGCGGGTTACTAGCAGAGAACGTAACACGTGTATGAATAAGCGAGTTGGTATTGCACGAATGTAATACCAGAGAATGAAAATACTTGAGTTCGAGAACCCTTATATAATCAGTCAACCGAGACGTGGCGAACTTCTTGATAGCTTCAAGGAGTTCTAGTATTCGTAGATCTATTTACTTCAAGTCTAGCAACTTGGTAGTAGAATAGATTAAATCTCTAATATGCAGTAAAGTCTAGCAAAGTTACTGTTATCAGAGGGTTCTGGAGATACGGTAGAGTCTAGCGAAACTACAGTAGGTACAGAGGGTAATATCGAGCGTAGTAGCTCAACTCAGGTTCACACAGAAGTGTTTGGTTCAGGGGATGTATTGCAAGTAAAGTTAGATGTCCCAACAAGAGGGGAGACTCCCCTATATACTACCAAAGTGAGTCATAACCTGGTGACTCACTTTGCAGTTCCACAGCCTCCAACATAGCTTCGGGAACCCGAGGCCGAACATAGCCTCGGCGGTTGCGAACTTTGTTCAAGAGGTAAACCGTGGGAATATGAGATCATGCATCATTCACTGAATGATGCCTGAATCGTAAACTTGAGTATGAAACAAGTCATTTAAATACATGGAGGCTCAAGAAATAAATAAAGGCTAATAAATATTAAAAGTACATAGTTCCATCACACCGCCGCTGCAGTGCTGCCGTGCGACTTCTCATCTCATCATTCTTTATGGACACCTTCCTAGTCGTATACAGTATACCCTGTTGATATAGTTCTTCCTTTTTGTCCTGCTGGGCATTATAATGTTTCTACAGTGGGATTCATGAGAATACGAAAGATAATTGGCCGGTAACTGATGGGAAATACACCGCAAATCCAAAGTAATACAAGGTAATTTACCTCAAATTGGAGGTAACTAGATCGGGACATTACTACGAAGGTAATTGACCAAACCTAGAATATTCAGTCCAATTCACGGCAATTTTGGGGGAATTGGGGGCAATGCCTGGGAATTGCCAAAGAAGGCTTTCCCTGATGTGCTGCGAGCACTGATTTCAGCTTCTCATTCAGGTATTCCGTTCCCTCATCGACACGAATCCACTTTGGTTTAAAACCATACTGCCGTTCCAGCCATCCGATGTGCTCCATGACTTTCGTCTTAGCCTGGTCCTTGGTTTTCAAAAATAGGACTATCATTCGACGGCTAGCATCATCGGTGAAAGAAATGTAATAATAATTCCCTTCTGTTGACCGTGTTCGTGCAGGACCCCATAGGTCACTGTGGATGCCTTCTCCCGGATCATTTGATCGGTGAAGGGCTTGATGCGGAAATGGTTTGCGATGCATCTTGGCCTGAATGCAGGCTTCACATACCTCGGATTCGGGTTTGGTATTGGGATCGACGGTAAGTCCTTCGACGGAGTTATTCTTGATGATGAGTTCTAGAGTGGAATCAGATACATGGCCATAACGGCGGTGCCATGCATCCAGCTATTGGGGTTAGTATCCTCAGAATTCCGTGTTAGCTCGGTTTCCGACAATAATTGCTTGCGTATCAAGCCGGTACAGTCGAAACTTTTTCTCACCCTGTAAGACGAGCTTCCCAGCCTTGGTGCGAATTGATGCTTTGCCATGTTGAAATGTGGCTGCTCCTCCAGCATCATCAATGCGGGGAATCGAAAGCAGATTGTTGGCAGCTGCCGGTGCGTACAATGTGTTGTATAATTTAACTGTTTGCTTCTGACCATTGATATGGCTCTCGAGCTAACAGTGCCACGACCGTGGGCTTTAACCGCATTGTCGCCCAGTCCATTGATGGTTTCACCCTCCAGTGGAGTATAATCCGAGAAAATTTCCCGTTATTGGCGATATGAACTGTGCAGCCTGAATCCGCAAGCCACGGTCTCTCGTTAGACGCGAATCAAGTGGGGGTGATCAGAATGGATTGCCATAAAGCGGCATGTTGATTTGAGTCGTCAGAAGTCTGTTCCGTACCTAGGTTAGCAGAATTTCCTCTCTTCTTACCATTCCATTTTCCTTTCCCTTTCCCACTGTAATTCTTAGGGCGCTGACCTTCTTTGCCGCCACCCTTGCTCCAGCAATCCTTTGCCATATGGCCCATGGCTCCGCAATTGAAACATCCGTCGTTGGTGTTTGTAGGTTTGCTGTGCTGGTTCCTTCCAATAATGCTGATCCCGTTGTAGATTCTCCGGCTTTTTCCTTCTTACGTCGATACTCCTCAAGAATGAGGGCAACTAACTCGTGAGAACTAATTGTGACGGGACTCGCTAGTCCAGGTGAGGATGTGTTAGCAGACGTCGGGTTGTTTATTAACTTCCCATTGTTCGCCGCCAAATATGAGCTCGTGAATGAATCCCAGGACTCTGGGAGAGAGGTGATCAAAGCAATGAGGAACTCCTGGTCCGATACCAGGCTGCTCATGGTGTTGAGCTGCTCTTGAATAGAGCGGAGCTCCGTGATGTGGGCTCCAATGTCGGCGCCTTCTTCGGCAATCGTCCGGTATAGTCTCCGTCGATACGACATAATACCTAGCTGACCTCTGGCTTCCTTGACTGTGCACAATTGTGACCACATCTGGAATGCCGTAGTAGCTCCCGCAATATGTACCATGTGGGAATTTCCTAAAGCAAGCTCAATTTGCTTCGTGCATTTCCATCTGCCTTAATCCATGCAGCAATTAATTTCGTCTCGTCTGAAGTTGGCTTCATAGGGTCAACGACCGTCGGGTAAGCCTCGGAGCCAGTAATGTAACCCTCAAGTTCATTATCTCGGAGTATCGCTGTTATGCGGCGCTTCCATGGCATCCAGTTCTCCTCATTGAGGAGTTCAATCCGAGTAGAAGAATGTTTTGTCATGTTCAAAGTCGAAAGTGCGTAGATCGGTAGGTTGTCGGTGCTGATTCAAATGAGAATAGAGTGTCGCTAATAAACTGTGTAATTAGAAGTTTAGGCCGGGGTCCATAACCTCTTGGCGCAGTTTACTTAAGTTGGGGTTTAGGCACGGGGTGAGCGTGCCAGCTAATCACACAGATAATTGTAGTGGTTCAAGATCAAGTTGAGTTATTGACATACTACTGAATACAATGGTTTAAATACTACTGTAGTGTACAGCCTTCATAAGTCATACGGAGTCATAATAAGTATTCTATACTACTCTACAATGTTCCGAGATATTCCACCATGTTCTACTATACACAGGTTAACACTGGCGGATTGTCCGAGATGCCCGAAGGCAGTTACTCCAATAGTGTGCGAGATAAGATGTTGGATTTGGGGCGGGCGCCGGCCCGGACGGCGCTCTTGGCGGTGTGAGTTTGATTTTCCCAGAAACGGCGATGGGGGTGTGATGGGTGCGCCCAACAAAACAGAAGACACCACGACGCTCGCCTGAGCTGCGGGTGCGTGCAGGTGCGCTCAAAGAGGCCGCATTTACTGCAGAGCTGCAGGGATATCGCGTCAGCTTGTCGCCCCAAAAAAACAAGACGACTTAGTACGGCTTTGCCGGACTGCCCATCGAAGAAGGTCACTCGACCGCTCGACGCTGAGCTTACTTGCAGCTGGAGGGCCAGGCGACGTTTGACTTGGAATATAGTACGAGGGTCGGCCGTCGGTGAGGGAAATGGCGCCTGCACAGCCACTCAAGGGGGTCCAACGATAAGCAATTACCATATGGGGTTGGGTGGATGGGTCGGGTCCCGACCGCTGGAAAATAAAATTGTATGCAATTTTTTTTTCAAGTATATCCACTGTAGGAACCTCCAAACAGACTCCAATACACTGTTGCACCTTTACTGAGTCTTCCTACAGCCATGTAGCATGGTTCAAGCAAGATCAGAGCAAGATCAGAGAGGGCCGACACACTAAATTTGTACAAGCATGGCAATTTTCGGAATTTCACCCAAGTTTTATTTTACCGGCGTCGAAATATCTCTTGGGGAGGCTTTTGGAAACATATTGCTGTTCAAATCACATAGAGGACAAAACCAAGTGTCAACTTGAAGTAGAGCTCTTGTCGAGCTTCTCCGGCATCCGAGCCATGTATTCTGTTGAATATTGGATTTTGATTGACTGTCAAAGGCTTTCCGGGGGCTCCATAGTATGCTACAATAGCTGTTTTAGCTGTTGCAGTAGCGGCAGAGACCTCACGAAGATTTCCAGCGCTTCGCGGAAAATGCCGTTCCCAAAAAGGAAATTTCCCACGGGGGAGGTAGTGGGTCAAGCGCCCAGGAAAAAAAAAATCATTTTTTCTTATCGTTGGACCCCCTTGCAGCCACTCCTCTCTCTTTCTTCCCGCCAACAGCATGCCAATTGACTTCCAATTTGGATCCGACGCTAGGTACTGCGCGCTGGTAGAGGAGTAACAAAGTTCGTGGGAGTGGGACTCGCCCAGTCCCATTCCGTGTGGGATTCGGGCAGATTAGTGGGACTCGGAGTTCAGAAACAGTGGGATTGTCGGTAGATAGATCAATAATGGGATTGATGCGCAATCAATCTTCGTTCCGGCGTTCGTGCCGCACTGATCTTGATCTTGATCTTCTCGAACAATTGTTTGCCGCCCTCCCGGTCCGAAAATTTGTGACAGCGAGCATTTGAAATTTCCTTTCCAGGTAAACATGTTGAATTAATATCAGCGCGTCGTCGACTGCCGTCCAATATACCTTGCAGCGTGTCATTCATGCAACATTCATGTGCTCGGGCACGGTGGTGTATCTTCAATTCAACTGGGTCTGTGGTCGTCGGCCTGCTTTCAATTTGTCCAGATAACAGCCTCAAGGTGAACTCTCGTGGTATGTTTTTGGCTTCTGCCCAATCGGAGAGTGGCCCGCAACTGTCGAGAATCCAGTATAAAAGGGGGGTTCTTGTGCGCTCAAGGCTCAGCACCATTTCATACCTTTCCTGCTATCCACATATACATTGCCTGGCAACTCTCCAATTAATTGCAGTCCCAGGTATGGTCTTGCCCTCGTTGATTACTTTCATTAACTTCTGTCTCGAGCATAGCTTTTTTGCCATGTTCGATGCTGCGGCCGATATCCCGCAGGGAGAAATCAAGGCCTACAGGTCATTTGTCTGTTTTTCGTTCTGTCTAAGTTGCACTGCGCCTGATATTTTCCGAGGCCTTTCCATTCGCTCTCGCGGACCCCTCTCATGATCCTTTTTTCTCTGTGGAAAATGCGACTGCTTGGATCACATCAGGAGTAGTGATCGGCACGGGTCTCCCGCGGGTCTCGGCGCGTTGACCCGTACCCGTACCCGCCAAAACCCGTACCCGCATGTACGGGTACGGGTGCGGGTACGGGTCGTAGTGGTGGGAAAGTTCGGTTCGGTTCAGGTTCGGGGCACTTTTCTCTGAACCCCGAACCTGAACTTCGGTTCAGGTTCAGACATTTGCTGAACCTTGAACCTGAACCCAGGTTCAGGTTCGGTTCAGGTTCGAACTCGGTTCGAACCTACAATTTTTTCCCACAGAATAATATCGAAATTTGAGGCAACCAAAGCTTAATTGGGTACTTGGTGAGTGTCAGCCATATCATTGGTCCTTACCTAGAGGTAATCTGTACTGTCTGAAGCTTTGAAAGTACAATTCTCATATATTTGGACAAAATATTGAACTTTGATTTCAATTAGAACAGTAATATATTTCACTGGAAACACATCTGTAGCCTACAGGACCCTCTAAAGTATTGTATTGTACAATTGGTGAGGGATTACACATCAAATGGGATGAAAATACACCCTGAAATAACGAAAATCAGTCAAAAAAATGCCCAATTGGTTCGGGGTTCGGTTCAGGTTCAAAAAAATATTTTTTGGCCTGAACCTGAACCTGAACTTCGGTTCAGGTTCGGGCATTGGCCGAACCTTGAACCTGAACTTCGCGTTCAGTTCGGTTCGGTTCGAGTTCGAACCAAAATCTGAACCGAACTTTCCCACCACTAACGGGTCGGTGGGGTGACCCGCGATCCGTGCAACCCGGCAGAGGCTACGAGCTTTCTGAGTGAAGAATTTAATCTTGGATCACTTTTTGGTGTACCTGCTGCTTTCATGAGCCTCTCTGGGTGTGTCCAATGAGCCACCAAATTCTTGAGTTGAAATATTAGGTCTTGCCTAAAGTGGAATGACATTCCGGCAGCCTCGGCTAGGTTCAATACAGGTGAGCATACCCTTCGACAGACCTTAGGGGTCTGAGGAACACTTTTAACGAGTTCACAGTGCGTGAAATTGGTCTGTCAACCACGTAGAGCATTGCCTGCAGCCAAACACACCAGTTCACACAGGTCCATACGGGTACCCGCGGGTCCAGCGAAAAATCTGAGGCAGGACCCGTAACCCGTACCCGGGGCCCGCTGCGGGTCGCCCGACCCGTGCCGATCACTGATCAGATAGACAGTCTGCCCCCGCTTCCTATGCCAGCTTCGACTCCGCCCTCCGTCGAGTCCTCCACCTTGCCCGTTGTGCCAGAAATACAGCTGAGGAAAAAAAGGACAAGAGAGCCCGAATCAATGAAGCCAATGTCATCGAGGGTTCTCGTCCGAGGACCAAATCTCGTCGGGCTCGGGGGGAGGCATAGATTTTAGACTTCTGAACGCTTAGAACTTGTTAATGCCTTACAAATTTATCTTTGACGTGGTATATCATGTGACCGTGTCGAACTTTATACGCCGATATGCATTCGCTTATGTCGGAACCGGCACTCAACCCGGAATGTTACTATCAAGGCCATCAGGCGGCAAGAGCCACCCGAGTCACAACTTAGTCTCTCGGAGGACAGACACTTCAATACGGTGGATCTCGTACCTCGATCGTATTGAAGTCTGTTAGTAAGCGCGGGGGTCCGATTAGGGTAGGATCTTATTACATAATCTACGAACCAGGGCTCCGATCAGTGGCGGTACCGGACGCCTTTTCTGCATGCTACCGCCATCTCTCTCTCTCGTACTCGTCGTTGTCCACAACAACAACCTGTTGTCTTGTATATAGTAAATCATCATGGATTCTTCCTCCAATCCCGCTGCAATCCCTCGCAAGCCCATTCGTTCCTACACCAGAAAACCTCGATTGGATCCAAATCCCACCATACCTGCTCCACCAGCTCAGCAGGCCCAGCATCGACCGGAGCCATCTACCTGGACCCCTCCAATCCCTACCTTCACGCCTCAGGATCCTGATTTCTCGCATCAGCAACCCCGTCTCCGCGCTCCGCGAAGGACAGACGAGGAGAAACTCGCCGATAAATTCACTGCCATAGACCTCTTTCTCCTTAATTCTCCATTCGATTCTGTCGGCGACTTTCTTTCTATACTGTTTTACAATCGTCCCCATGGAAAACCGGATCTTCGTGGCTCTACACACATCGGGATTTATACAATTCTCTCGTACGCGCTCGTACGCGCGTGCACGCGTGCGTACAAGCATCAAAAGATTGCGCGGATGCGCGATCACGAGCTATGTCTGAAATTCCACGCGAGCTGTCAAGTTTTTCCTTTTTGGGATATTGAAATCTCGACCTGGCGGCCAATTGACCTCAATAGAATTTGTGAGACTTAATGTAAAGTACTGTGAGGTGCAGCTGGGTATCGGTCGGCACAAAATTTATCTTCAGAAAGACCTAAAAATGTGCAAAAAGGACGTGTCGCGCGACACGCGAACACAAGATCACGCGTGATTTGTGATCTTGCTGATGCACGCTATCGCTGTCGCCCGCTTCCTTCGTGGATCTACCGATATCAAGATGTCCGAAATCCTACGCTTGATATACCATCACCGCTGCAGCTTCCCCGCTAAAGACTCCAGTCGCATCTACGAGCGCGAGATGATGTTCTCCACAATGGATGAAGCACGCGACATTTACCATGCTCGTCCTTCCATCTCGACATGGGCAGTGAGGCTCGTTGCCGCCGAAGCTCGGAAACAGGTCGGGCGTGCTACGCAAGATGACCCCGAGGACGAGGATTCCCGAGTTCAGCTGCGCGCCAGTACAAGATGACCCTTTCTTAAGTTTGGCCGGTCCGACCGGAATACATCTTGAGTTTGCACCCCAAACTTAAGTTCTACCACTATGGCGGGCAACATGCCCCAGGTGCCTCCCCCGCGTGCCACCACAAAACTTAAGTGACATCCTCCTCGAGTCGCACTACCACTCCAGTCACACCACCACTCGAGTCGTACTACATCTTGAGTCCTACTTCTTGAATCATTAGTACTTGAGTTACACTGGGTAGTATTTATGTACCAAAAATATAGAAACTATGCAACGAATTAGGACGCAAAAATTGCGTCGTAAATGGCCTTGAGATCATCGTCGTCGGGCGCATCAAAGAACACTCTATTCATCCCCTCGCCCATCGCCCCAAGAACAGTCTTCATCGTCGCGTCAGCGTCGCGAAAGCCGGTAATCGACGGCATGGTCATGAATTCGCGGTGCCATACGGCGCAACCGGGGCACACACACACCGCTCGAATGCCGCCTGCTCGCAATAGATGGAGGTGGAGGTAGCGTTCTACAAACTGAATCAGTGGAAGCACCAAGGAAAAGACGAAGCCCGCCACTCACCGCAGTAACAACGCCGCTGCACGCGGTACTCACACACCCAGATGTGTGTCTGGCCCTCGTCGCACTTCTGATACTCGGACCGGCGGGCAGGCATCCGCTTTGTGTGCCCGAACTTCAAATCCAGCGCGTGCAGGAGCGCTCGGGCGGCCTTAGCGGGATCATCGCGGCGGGTCTTGTGGAACTGCGCGGCGGCAGCGTTGCTCACACGGGCGACGCAGTAGACACTGCCTGCCCCCTCGTTCTTGTACGTTGGGCGGCGCTTCTCGAAGCGTGTCAGCTTCGCCTCGTAATGCTGGGGGGTGTGGCTGGAAAGGCTGAGCTCTAGTTAGCCGCGGCCGCAGACGGGGCGTACGAGGTGGCGGGCATGGCTAGACGGAGGCGGCGGGCGGTAGAGACGAAGGTGGGCGCAGGAGACGCAAGTGGGGCAGAGAAGAAGGTCGAGTCGCGCGGAAAAGACACAAGGCGCGCCAAAGAGAGATGAGAGGTAGAGTGAGGCTGGTGACATGCAAGAGACAACAAATAGGAAGCACTGCGGGCGCTCAGGTGGGGACAGCGGAGAAGGCGGACGGCGGAGGCATGCAAGACACAGCAAAATAGAAACAAGCGCCCCGGGCGCTGGAGACGAAAGTCAGAAATTAAGAAATAATCAAATTACAGACCCGCGATGGATCACTAGCTAGCGTTAGGGAAGAAATCCTTGTACGGCTTAGGTACGAAATCCTTGTACGCCTAATACGAAAATCAACACAATACATATGATACTGTTTGAACTCACCATATCGTCTATCCAACTGAAGACCACGTCACGCCATCCGTCAATCTTCACAACGAGTTCATCGAACGTTGCCGCGCGAACCCAATCGGCATGGGCACCCGCCTTAACATCCTTGTAGATCTCCTTCGCGCTGTGCTCCAGCCGCCCGTACATGGCGGCCTGCATCCGAGCAAAGACCACCGTGCCGTTCAAGCCCCCACTGCCCTCCTTCTCCGCCAGTCCCGCCCACACCACGCTATCGCGCCTGAAGCGCTCGATGACGCGGAACAGCTCCGCATGCTTCCGCTCGTACTGCTCCAACCAGCGGTACATCTCCGCCTCGGCGCGGAACCACTGCACTTGATCACCTGGCAACGTGTCAGTGCAGCCGATAAGCCATATATCTGAGGCCCTTACTCTCTTCCTTGTACGCTGCCAACTTCTCATCTCCCAGTTTCTCCCCACCGGTCGTCATGCTATCTAGCCATATCCACCCCTCTTTCTTCTTTTTCTTCGTTGTCGTGCCCTTCGTCCGCCGCGATGGCTTCTTGGAATGAGACGTCGGCTTCTCTGACTCGTCGTGTTCTGTCTCGGAGGACGACTCTACGACCGCGTTCTCCCTGAGACGCTTCGATTTGCGCGGGGACTTCACTGTGCTGCGATCTACGAAAATGTCAATGCAGCTCACACCGTGGTGAAACTCGCGCACTTTTCCGCTTCAGCGTCTGGGTACCCACCAACATCTGTTGGCTCGTTGCCGCCGTCAAGCGAGGCGTCGAAAGGGAGTACCGTCTTCACCACTGCCCCGGGCGATATCTTCGTCGGCCCACTCTGCATGGACCACGCCGTGCCGTCGAATAGACGCGAGTCCCCCTTCGCACGGCGTAAATGTGTTTCCTTCCTTGACGTGTCCCGTTCCGTTAGCGGCGGAAAGGGCTCGACAGCGTCCTTCGCCATATGTTCCAGCCAGATGCGGGCATTCCGCGACCTATTGTACATGGTGATCTCGAACGTTTTCATCTGCTGCGCCTTTTCAATGTTCCGCTGGGAACGCGTGGTTCCCGCCTGCCCCCGGCAATCCTGCTCCCTCGCCTTCTTCGTGGCGGACAACGCCAGAGAGGCCGCTCGGACTGCGAGGATGCCGTTGGCGGCTTCAGTACATCGCAGCTTCACCTCTGCCTCCCGTAGTGCCGATTCCTCGTCGCTCGCAGCCCGCTGGCCATGCTTCATCTGATACGACGGGAGCTGGACCGCGGTCAATTCTGGTTCATCGACGTCGAGTGCGCTGAGTTTCAGACGCGGGTATATCCGCCGCTGTTGTTCCCTCAGCTTCTTGAGATCGACATTCAAGGAGTCGCGGAGTTTGGTGATGGTCGCCCAAGTGTCCTGCAAGGGATGATCCCGGTGGCTTTTCAGCAGAGCGACCACAAGGGTTCTGAGAAACCTCATTAGCACACTCGCTGCATGCCTACACCAGTCCAGAGCACTTACTGTTGCCGCTCGATCCCCATCCCATCACGAATCCACTGCGCCACCGGAGTCCTCGCCTCACGGTTCTCATCCTCTTGTCGTGCCATTTGTGCTCGTTCTGCGGCCACCATGGATGCCAGCACATTCTCGATCGTAAGGACTAGCGTCTTCAGCCTCAAATACATATCACTGAGAAACGCACCTGTCGTCGATTTGTGCTGATAGACACTTTTAACATCACCGTTCTTCTTAATCTCGGCGACTCGCGATCGTCGGGACCACTCCACGACTTCGGCAGCATGTTGCGGCTGAGATCCTCTACAACAGCATATGAAGCTCGAAGAGTCGAAGCGCATTCAGTCGCTCGTCGGCGAGAAGTTGTGCTGCCAAACATACCCAGTCAGCAATATCACCGAATCATCCTGGACGAACCCATACCTTGACGCAGCAGCTTCAAGGTATTCCAGGCGTCCATTACAAAGTTCATCGTATCGTGTCGCGCAGCCCCCGTCATTTGGCGAGTTGAAGATCCCAACGGATTAAGGAACACCCAAACCATCTCCGCCGTCTCCCCGTGGAAGTGCGCTCTGCAGCCAAAGTACACCGCCTGCCAGAACGCTTGACACCACGGACCGTGCATGGGAATGTGATCGGCTGGGATCTGCCCTTCCACCTCTGCAAGCAGTTTGTGCAGCCAATCTCCTCTGGGAAAAGGTCCTTTGCTCGTCGTAACATATTCACCACGAAGGAACAGAAACTGTCGTAGCTGATCACCCTGTCCGTCGTACTCTCTGCCGGCTGCGGAGGTGAGTTGTAATGCCGCAAATACTCGTGTTGCGCATAAGTACCAAGCACAAATCTTTACCAAGAAATCAGCGGCTAATTTCATCACCCAGGGGAAAGGACTTCACTTACGCTTCACCCTTCAACATATCAATCATGGAACCCACGACGGTATGATCACACGCGCAGGCAATGACGCCGCTCACAGCCGTATTTCCGTACTTCGGTAGTCCCTGGTGGCGAATAGACCCAATATGCGCCTTACACGGCACTTCCTGGGGTTAGTCGTCAGTGGTAAGAAGTGATGGCATGCACAGTCAGTCACATACGGTGTCTTCCGGTCGGACTACATATGATTTCGCGATCTCTTCGAACTCTGTTTGTACTGGAAAATACATCTTGCCATCCGTCAGGGCTACGTCGCTGCCGTCGTCGCGTTTGTAAAATAGATTTGCTTTGAAATTCCCGTCCAGCGTTAGATGTTGTGAGACGAGGTGCCTAGTATTTATTTGATTAGTATCGTCGGAGCCAAGGTAATACCTGAAACTCACCGAAGATATTTAGGAACAGTGACGATTAAGGGCATATTCACGCCTCTTTCAGGACATGCCGCGCATTGAACACCAAGAAATTCTGGCGGCCGATTTGGGTACGGGCGGTTAGTTTCGCGAGGGAGAGGGACATCGAGACCGTGCGCATGCCCGCGTTGCATGATAATGTCGAGATGTTGGTAGAATTGGGTGATCGCCAAGAAGTTCTTGTAGATATCCTAAGGTCGTTTTAGTGCCTCGTCCGTCCATGCCCATGCCCGACTCACCGGCACTGCACCTGCAAAGAATGGATCTGCCATTTGCTGAAGTACGTGGACGAAATTGTAGGCCGAGCCCTTCCCTTGGTTGTGATCCTGACGGTAGTATTCGAGCAGCCCCAGGGTATAGCCGGTCTTCGGTTCCTTCACGCTGCCCGGAAAAATTCCGCCCGCAATAATTGTTGAAACTCGGGTGCACCACGCTGCCCATCGGGAGTCCGGCACCGGCAGAACGAGATAGCGGTGGCGTGAATGCCATTGGAATCCACCAGAGTAAAGCTCCGGCCCAGATCTCCCTCCGGACACCGCTCGCCATAGTGGCCCAGCGCCACGACTGCGTTCTTTATGACTTGAGAGAAGTCATGTTTCTCGAAGAAAAATTCCGTTGCGTTCCAAACTAAGGCCCAATGCGTGGGCATCGTCCGGTGCTTGTCCAGCCAGCACTGAGGACACAGCAGTTCGGCTTGGAGGCAGTCCGAACATCCAACCTTCCGTAGTCGTTTGTCGACGCCGCAACAGCAGGCAGTGAGTAGGAGGGAGTTGTGGTGGAGGGAGAGTAGAGTCTGCAGGAACGTCCTCTCCTCCGCCTTGAGTTCATCCATGTGGGTCAAAGTCTGCACGGGAATTCAGCTTTTGGACGTCAAACGAAAGCGAGGCTAAACTCGACATACCTGTCGTTTCTTGGGACCGTTCACATCACACGGCTCCGTCGTTTCATACGCGGGTGCGGGACTGGTATCCTCTTCATCCGGGATAGTGGTGTCCAGGAACGGTAGTGATGTGGGGTCTGAGAAATCGGCCGGTGGCAATGGGGTGGCCGAGAAGGTGGGTCGCCGTGGAGGCCGTGTCGGGTCTCCAACGTAGTGCTCTGCAGATCTGGGATCAGATTCTGAAAGCACATCAGCCTGTGTCTGGACGATGGGGAATGGCCGCACCGGAGTGAAACGTTATTTTGTAAGTTGGCACGCTGGTGGCAAGCAGCGATGTGCTGTGATGGCTAGCGTTTTTGGGTCCGACGCGCCTCATACTTGCGGGGAGCGAAGAGCCCAAATAAACTGCAAAGACCGATGAATATTAGCTCTAAGGTCAGTTCTTTGTGACAAAGCGCGCTTTCCTTCTCAGGTTAACACAGCGCCGTTTGATTCTCAACTGACAAAAGAAATACAAGTCAATGGGTATGTAGGTAAAGTAAGTCAAGAGACCGACCGTTCCAGTAAGCCACAACGGCATGTACGCGCAAGAACACGGTTGCCGACATGAAGTCTAGCGAGGCCGACATGAAGTCTAGCCTCATTGTGGTGGCCGACATGAAGTCCAGCACACCCAAGCACGTCGCCGCCTCGGTCCTCGGGTCGTTGGGATGGTGAGCAGGAGGGCCAGGAGACGGAGGTGGTGGATGAAGACGAGAGGTGTTTGCATGTAATCATTGATTTGACGTGATCGGTCTTTTGATCCGCCCATGGCTTTGGGCCACACGCCGTTATTCCACGAAAAGCGTCGTTATCAATTTTATTGGAGTCGTTATTGGTACATTAGTTAGGGGAGTAGATGTACTGCATTTAGTCAAGAAATTTATATATACTACGATGGTCCCAATTTATACTACAATTGACCCTCTTCTTTTTCGATATCATGGTCCAGGCGCAGAGGAACCACGGCAGCACGGCCGAAATACTCCCAGAAAGCTTTGTGTAGTAGCGGCAGACAGCCGCCTGCAAATCCTGCATGGCCGAAGAGGACCAGTCCCTCCTTACGCTAACGTGGCCGATGATATTGGGGTGAGGGGACGTTGTCGTCCAGTCGAGCATGAGAGTGGCAGTTCTCAAGACGTACCGATGGCGCTCTTCGATCGCGGTCGCTGCCCAACCGCACTTGCTCAGCTCCAATGGTGCACCCAATAACATACCGCCGGCAAAACAATACTTCACTTGGTCGACCCGATCTTTCTTAGACGCCGTCTGTCGAGGGCAGCGAATTCGAAGCGAAAATTCATTTCAGCCACTTGCCATACGATCTCGTGAGTCTGCTCTAAGCTGAAGTCGGATAAGGAGGCAAGGGGCACAGGGAAGCCGTTGATGCTGGTGACGTTCGATGCTTCCAAAGCTGGCCGTATGCGATCCTCAAGTGCGATGCTCCGCTGGTTGGTTCGGGAGCCGGTGTGACCACGCTTCGTCAATAGGCCTTCCAATATATCGCGCCATTCCTGCCCGCTCAGGAGCTGCGGTTCTCCAGAGCTCAGCATATACATGAACCCATCGCAAAGCAGGGTCCAGTGGGTCAGGAACTTGCGGCATCGTTCGGGTGACGAGTTCACGAGCAAGGCGGGTTCAGGGAGGACGTAGCGTTCAGCATGGGAAGGGAGCGGCGGTACTGATCGATCCACTTTGCTCAGTGCGTCGGCCCAGGGCGCAATGGATGGCGGCATCCCTGGCACCGCTAGCGCGCTGAATTTATCGCGCTCAGTCTGTACGGGGGCGGTGGTGCCTTTGTTCGCTGCTGTCTTAGCAGGTTTCTTGGAGGGATCTGCACACGTTAGTTTTCGGCAGCGTGTTTCTAAATGACACATACAAGGCTTGGAACGCTGCTGTTTCTGGGACCGCGAGACTGTGCTAGAGGTGCTGACGACGTGCGGCCGGAGGTGCTTGCGACCGCATTGGAACCGCTTGCGACGGGAGGGAGACACCGAACAGATATTCATGATTTCGTAGGGGTCACGATACCACGGAGTCGTCGCGGCTGCGCGAGAAATCACGGCTATTTTCTCTGTGGTGCTGTTGCCGCTATACACTATGGGTGGCGTGTCATCACCGGGTACGTCCGGGGCAAGGAAATTGGGTGCAGGAGCGAGACCACGGCCAAGACATTAACCTCGTCGAAGACGTGGGTTGGTCGCATAAACCAGAATGGGAGACGCGCCACCCAAAGCTGCTGCGCGACGGAAGGAACTAGTGTGAACGCGCCAATGCAGTGCGCGACAGGCGTGTCTCGCGGAATGGAGTGCAGGTAATCGTCCATACGAGGTTTGTACTTCGTCATGTATTCGTAGAGCGCATCGAGCTCAAGGAACGCACGTTGCAGAGAGGTCACGGCAAAGACCATTTTGGGGTACGTGGTGGGGAGAGTCTGCAGCTGCTCCATCCACAAGAGTATGTTGTTGATCAACTGTCCAAAGAGGGGGGAGATGGGAGTGGCAGATGTCCTCCGAAGTTTTGTGCACCGGTCGACGAGGTCGTTGATCGGCGGCAGAAACTTGGAGGTCTGTGAACTTTTGAGGCGGCCAAGCCCTTGCGTGATGGTGCTGCCCACGATAAAGTCCGATCGCAAGGGATCCCACCACATAACGGCGATGTCGAGGCGCGACCCTCGTTTTGCAATTGCGGCCAGATGGCAGTAATTGGCCGTCCATTTCTGAGGCCAGAGGGTGGGGTCGTCGGTTCCATAGCGCATGTCGGAGCGCAGAAACAGCGCGTG
>JARJCV010000272.1:0-62113 GCA_029281435.1 Mycena haematopus
TGTTTGTACCGGGGTCTGGTCCAATACGAGCCTTGCACGATAGCTGTGGAACGTGTGTAGAAGCACGACGAGCGGAAGAGAGAATTCCGGAGTCGAGCCTCAGGGCGTACGGTCAGACTTAAGACGCCGTAAGTGAATTTTCGTCCGCGGGCTTTTAATTCTTGTGCATGTGGATGTCGGATACGTCGTCCAGCCGATCCTCCGCGATGAGTCAGAGTGATCCCCCGGGACGAGAAGGGGATGAACAGAGCTTGTAATGTGGAGGTGGAAGCAGCTCGCTCCTGAAGACACGGAAACGGAGTCGGTGGATCGCCGTCTACGGTGCTACGTGTGCGGAGGGAGGGGCAAAAGCTTGGATTCTGGAAGCAACTTGGAAGTAGGAAAGCTGTGAAGAGAACCATGTACTGGATGGTGGCAACTAGTTTAGAACGCGATTGCATGCTCGATTCCTTGCCAGATTTGGAGTCGGTGGCGGTTAAGAAGGACCTCTGATAATGCCTTTGGAGGCTAGATCCCAAAATGGCCGAAATGGCCCATTTTTGTCCGAACACATTCTGGGCGGATTGGCCATTTTTTTGTCCGAACGGGATCTAGCCTATAATGCCGTAAGCCTCCAAAAAAGGAAATTTTGACGGCCACCAAGCAAAAAAATCCTCAAATTTCGTTTCGACTATCATTTTCGTGCTCTTTCAAGTGCAAATCGGCGCAACTTTTCATCCGGAACGCGTTTACCCCAAGCTTTGTGCCAGTTTTGTGTCCAGAAGGTCTCTTGATCTGCTCAAGCCGGTGATTTTTGTCCGAACCGGATCTAGGTGGGCGCGGTCAGACCCCCCATTTTTGTCCGAACTGGATCTAGGTGTCGAGCCAAAATCGCCCAAATTTGTCCGAACCGGGATCTGGCCTCCGAGGGTATTATCAGAGGTCCTGGTTAAGAACGACGAGGCGATGCATGCGAATGTTATGCTTTGTTAGAGATTGAGGCTAAATTTTAAAACCAAATATGAAACATTCCCACGCATTGATTGAACGGCGAACACTGACCTGAAATGATGCATGATTCATCGTTTCTTCCAGATACCGTATCTGGAAGAAACGATGAATCATGCAGTAGGCTGAGATACGCAACGAATGACTGGGACTTAATGGGCCTATTGATGAGACCTTTTCAGCATCTTCCTCACCGCGTCAACACCGCGTAAGTAATATATGTAGTAAAAATTAAAATGATGGCCTGCGCTGTCGCTAAGGCAACCGGGTGCCCGGTTCGGAATCGACATACATTCACTGAATAGGAGAAATCTTCGGTCGTGACGCCTTTTCTGTTGAACGTTTCAATTTTTGTGGCTGGCTATTTGATTTGGTCTTTTTTGAACAAACAAACCTCGATCGCGAGAATTCAACTTGGATGTGCCTGCAAGTGATGATGGAGTTTCATCTTCAATTGGCGTGCCAAGAGCGAACGAAAAGATATTCATTGCATTTCCATTTGTAGACCGTTTTTCTATGTAATGCCTCCGCCTTCTCCGGGCTTATGATGTAAATAGCAAATTCCCAGACGGCGCCCATCTGGGCCTCCATTACGCGCCCCCGAACCCATCACGTCGTGGCTGCACGACAAGCTACAGCTGTCTGCAAGGCGAGGCGATTTGCGGAAGCACCAGCACAGCCAAGTGGTAACGGCATGCGCTACCTAATTTGACTGACGAGTCACCATCGTACCCGCAGATCCTATATATACGCGCGAATTTCGAAAGGATCGCATCTGTCTCAATCCACCTTCACACGAACCAGCAGAGTTTCCTCTTCAGCTCGCCGCAGCAGACAGCTCTCCCTATGAACCGCGGACCCTCGTCCTCGAGCACAGACATGGACGGTGCTTACTCCAACCAGTGGTGGAACTTCAGTGCGCATATACATACGCGTACTCGGCTTGAAAACTTCAACTAATTGGCCGTTCACTAGATAATTCGTCCTATCTTCGATGCCAGAACCCCAGCCCCAACTCGGCTGCGCTCTCATGTGAAGGCGACTCGCCGCTAGCGTCTCCCTTGGCGTATCCACGATCGCTTCAGCTCGACGGCCCCTTTCTCCCGTATTCGCCATCGCTGTCTCTCCCCCATGAATCGCACTCGTTGCACCGTGCATTCGGCTTCCCGCCGCAAAATATCAACATCAACATGGGGCTTTCGAATCCATCGCAGACGCGGGCGCAGACGCAAATCAAGCAGTGGTCCAGTGGCATCGAGCCGCAGATCTACGACGCGTCACCCGAATGGCCGCTCGAGGCCATCGATTGGAATGAGATGCTCCTATTCTCCGCACCTGGTGCCTCCCCGGCGTCCTCGCAATACACCGACCCCTCCCCATCTCATTCCCCGCCCGCACTCAGATATCTCCTCCCCTGTCCCTCCCCTTCACCTTCCATGTCATCCTCCGCGTCCGCTTCCGGGGATTCCACTGCATCGACGCCCTCGCCGCGCCACGGGACCGCCCCGACCAAAAAGCACAAAACATGCTCCCACTGCTTCACAACCTCCACCCCCCTCTGGCGGCGCGACCCCACGACACACCAGCCCTTGTGCAATGCCTGCGGGCTCTATCTCGCGCAGCGCAACGCGAAGCGCCCCGCCGCGCTCATCGCTGCTGACCGTGACCCCTCCCCGTCCGCGGACGACGATGCGTCCAACTTCGATGCAAACGCGCCGGAATGCACACATTGCCACACCCATCGCACGAGCGTGTGGCGGCGCAGCAAGACCGGCGCGAAGTTGTGTAATGCGTGTGGGGTGTACGCTCGCTTGCGAGGGAAGGATCGGCCGCTGAGTTTGAGGAAGAATCGGATAAGGCCGAGATCTAAGCATCCGAAGAAAGAGTGTTGATTGCTCGGGTCTCATCTTTCGGTGGGTTGAGAGAGTACGTCCTCCTTGTTGGGTACCTAAAATTCTATAGTTCGCTTGGGTCGCGGTTTAGTATTTTATTTGCGCGCCCCCTCCTCCACCACTATTCGTTCTGTAATTTATCTCCTTCGTATATATATACTTACCAGCATGTAAATCTCGGTCCATCCATAATACAATAAAATGTACATTACCTAGACTTCACTCCGCTTTGAACAAAGCACAGGTTTTCTGCCTCTAGATTCGGAATGCGTTTGCTGTTGGTGGGGTTCCTCAGACTTGAATATTGAGTGCGGTTCCACGGCAGAAATTCCCAAGCAGTGCAGCGCAACGCGGAGAGAAGCCTTCATTGAGTCTTATTCGAGGCACTCGTCACGCGCTCGAACTGCAAGCTGAGAGACATCCAAAGTCGATCGACTCGACTACGGCGCAGTCAGCGTTGACGGATTTACGGAACAATTATGCATACTTCCCGATGCCTAGGTTCGGTACGTAATGAAGAACTGGTACAATTCGTCCGTCCGCGGTTCCTTAGGAATCGGCAAATCAGCAAACGTACATCCAAGGCTATTCACGGACGATACGAACTTTCCCATGAAGATAGACGCTCGATAGGTCCGAACATTCAATCATCGTCCGTTGCCATTTACATGCGCTGACGACCCGGGAATAGATAGAGTTGCTGGTAGGCCTAGGACTCTTGGAGTAAGTGAGGTCGCGGCGAATGCAACACTACGTTGGAGTTTCGAAACGGAGAGTTCGAGTGACTCACCTGCGCATAATCGCGGGGTCGCGGGGTCTCGGGACTCAAACTGTGCCGATAGCCGCCTCGAAGGTGCGACGTCACGAGAGCAGAGCAGACCGTAGAAGGATCGAAGGGCGCCCCAGGCAGATGTTTGGAAGGGGTTCAGTAGGACCTCTGATAATGCCTTTGGAGGCTAGATCCCAAAATGGCCGAAATGGCCCATTTTTGTCCGAACACATTCTGGGCGGATTGGCCATTTTTTTGTCCGAACGGGATCTAGCCTATAATGCCGTAAGCCTCCAAAAAAGGAAATTTTGACGGCCACCAAGCAAAAAAATCCTCAAATTTCGTTTCGACTATCATTTTCGTGCTCTTTCAAGTGCAAATCGGCGCAACTTTTCATCCGGAACGCGTTTACCCCAAGCTTTGTGCCAGTTTTGTGTCCCAGAAGGTCTCTTGATCTGCTCAAGCCGGTGATTTTTGTCCGAACCGGATCTAGGTGGGCGCGGTCAGACCCCCCATTTTTGTCCGAACTGGATCTAGGTGTCGAGCCAAAATCGCCCAAATTTGTCCGAACCGGGATCTGGCCTCCGAGGGTATTATCAGAGGTCCTGGTTCAGTATGCAGGCTGTGCACGCGAGAAGGCTAGATTTGTTGGAAGGTCCGGGCCGGCCGCCTTGGAACCGCAGGTACGTAGCAGTGAGAAGTGAAGTGTCAAGCGAGAACAGCAGTGATGTAATGGTTCGTGAACCCAGGCCGACAGAAAATGAGCAACTGAGTCGTAGAGCCTTCGTAGCACTTGTGCTGCTTAAACTAGCGCTTAACTAGGGTGGGCATGGCCAGTGGCGCACGAGTAGTACCGTACGACCGCCACTTAATCTGTTATCCAGGGCAGGTGATGCTGAAACAGAAGCTCTTTCGACGCAAACAGGCGGGGTGGCACGTACCGCCGCAAGTGCTGTTGAGGTGCTGTACAAGAAGGTCGATTGATCAATCTCTGCACATCAATCAGATTGAGCACCGCTTTCGGGTATCATCATTTCGGTCGGCAATTTGCGTTTTAAAATTGCCGTTTTTCATTCTCCGCTCATGCTCTTTGCATGCTCTCGCCTCCGTGCCTCACGCTGGATTCCAAATGCTCTCTTGAGCGCTAGCTTGATACGCCTGCTCACTTGTGGCTCACTCTTCCGGGCTCACTTTTCCGGAGCACCGCTCCCGACAATGGCCACGCTGAGAATTTTCCGACTCGATTCCAATCTTCAGAGCCCAGTAAGCAATCCAGGACCCTTCCCAAGAAACTTTCCCTTCCGGCTAGTTCCTACTTATTCCGAAGTTAGTATGACTATGTGCCTTCAATTGAACCCCTACGTCACGGACTCACGGCGCATGATTGGACCGTTTTATCTCTCCGCATTCGTCGTCTGCCGATGACTCGAATCGGATGTACTAGGGAGAATTTTGGGGCATCGGTGCATTCCATCCGCTCGTTCGAGTTTCGACTTTGCAAAACAAAACAAAAACAGACTGGTGGCACGGTGATATCCTCCTCCATTCTTCCTAACGCGCGCTGTTGGGTATCCCAGTACAGCCTCATTCCATATCATCGGCATATTCCGCTACTGCACACGGCTCAGCTCGATAAATTAAAAGATCCCCAAAAATAATGCCCCAGACATCCTCAGCAACCCGATCTCCTCGCGCGCGCTGTGTATCAGGCTCCTCAACTCGGTCGTGCGTGGATGACAGTTGGACAGGAATTAAATGATAAAATTCACAAAACCAAGCTTGATCTTTGTCACCGGCGTGCACGCTCGCCTTTGGGTGCTACTTACTTGGCTTAGCTTCTCGTTTGCGACAGTGTTACTGTTACAAATCGATTCTTGTTCACTCCGCGCCTCCAACCCTTGCCGGCCACCATTGACTGGCCTTTTCCCTTCCAATCCATATTGCCATTCGAATTTGCATCATACCTCACCCTCGCTTCAACTTGAAGTCTGAACCAATTGCGTGCGCTGGCTACCTGGATCGCGGAGGCGTCGAGATTCCGGGGTTCAATTTATGTCGACCACTGGTCCCAAGGCAAATGTGGGGCGTCACTGTAAGCGTTTTCACGTTGCCGTTCTGATTCTATTTATTTTTTGCAACGGGTCCTCCACAAAGACACCAAGCTCGAGAGACGCAAGACTTCCGAACGTCGGCCAAGCCGAACTGGGTCCAAAGTTCGCCGTTGCCGCTGTCCGCTTCTGTCAAGATCACCTCCCGCGCGAAGTTACACCTTCTATGTTCCCGCAGCCTTACAACAACACTTCAATGTAGCCGGATAAGAATCCAATATGGGCATACTTTGCAGGGCGTGTGGATGATGGGCGTCGTGCAAGTTCAGCGATGTGCGACTTGACTTCGATACGGCCCATGTGGCAAATTGCAACTAACGGAGCGATTGTAAGATACATTGGGTGACTACGCGATTAGTCTTCGTCTAACCACTCGCCGTCTACTCCCGGAAATTATCTTGGCGACTGGAAGCCAAGGCGGGCAACATTTTCGCTGGGGGAATCAAGATTATTTGACGAACGAACGTATTTGACGTTCAGGCTTCCGTCGCTTGGACGTGAACTTGGTATTCGGTTTAGCCAGGTTCGACCCGATTTTGAACTGAACCTTTCCACCACCAGGACAGACTTACAGTGCCAAAACGCTGCCAGCCTGCCCCAGCGACAATTTCAAATTCCTTGAACTCATGTCACGCGAACTTTTCCGTCTCGTGCTACAGTTCTTGGGCACTCGTTCGGGCGAACTCACGGTGAGTGCATTCAGGACAGACCCTAGAGTGGGAGGCGGCCCGTGCAACGGGCCGCCTGCCCCTTACTTAAAACACGTGCCAACGTTCGGCATCACTAGCTGAAGCGGTGCTCCGGTTTCCATAGTGACTTCACAGTGTTACCTCATTCGTCACACGCTACTCTTCCTCTCTTACCCTGCTGGGTATCCTTTGGGCATCCTTGGCAGCTTTCTACCTGGGAGGAATCGACCCCGGCAAAACCGCCGCCACTTCGAGGCCCTCATGATACCAGAATTATCCGCCGTTTTTCCTAGCACGTCGGCTCCTCCGATACTCGTCATCCAACTCGATTCTAGCGACATTGACCTTGCCATTGGCCAAGTTCTCTGCTGTAATGTTTCATATGTTCTACAAGGTTCGTTACTCTTCTCCGCCTACTCCCCACGACTAATCACGTTAGATGTGCTTCGAAAGCCTTGGATAAGATCTTATGACTCTAGGTAGAAAATGCCTTCATGATCGGAGGCCTACGTTCACCTAATTCCGACCTCTGAGGAATTAACAGTCGAAAGGGTGATTGGTTGCCTGCGAGTAGCCTTTCTAATCCAATTATATCTCGACCACTTTGCTCTTGGACCCATAATCGACTACTGATCATTCGGTACTCCATTTTTTTTGAGATATTTTTACAATCTGACCTTCTCGACCACAGATCCACGAGGTAGTGGGTTTCTCGTACGAGAATTCCCTCGTGTTTGTCGGAGATTCAGGATTCAAATTTCCGTCGTCCGCGAACAGCTGACTTCTAAGTTTCCATGCGCAGGGGAATATGTCTCGTGGAATGCGGTCTTGTCGGCGATGGTCGACGTAATCATTACCCGCGTCCCTTTTGGGGGCTTTGTGTCTCGGTAGGAGCTTTTTTTGTCCGTACGATGGCCTGGGTGTAGATGTCTCGCTCTGCCTGCTAAATTGGCCTCAACAGGATTCACGTGTTTGATTGCGGCTCTCGGGCGAATCGGGATCCGTGTCAAAAATTGGCGCGGCTCGTAGACGGCCGGAACCCGAAAGGTGAATGCAGGGAACCTATGAATAGTAATTCACTGTTTACAAGTAGACTAGCCACAGTCATACTGGATCAAGGGAAATAATAATGACCTGTGCCATCTACACGTACCTGGGGTTTTGGTCACGAACCGGGCCACCTCGAGTCCCAAGGGACTTGTTCCTGCTCACACGACCCAGGGCTTGCGGCACTTGCTCGGGATTTGCACACCAAAGGTTCCCCGTGTTCTCAGTCTCGGTGACTGACGAGCGGCGTCCGCCAGTTTTGGTTCCCGGCGCCGATCGCCTTGCGACGAATCTCATCGATGTCGTGGCATTTTATAAAACCTATTCATGTTCACCATTTATCGATTGTCCCCATCCCCTCCTCCCGGTTTGAAACCCTCATGTACGCAGGTTTCTTCGTCCTCGTCGCGGTTCTTGCTCGGCCCGTTGTATCGCAACAGATATGGGATATCGTAAATCCTCATTTGGGAGTTCCGTTCCGAGGCTGATAAGGACGCACCACAGTGGCAGACGACCTGGGATGGCCAGAAGCTCTTCACATCTCTTGCGCCCAGTTCACCCATAAACTTCGGCTCCCCTGGCTCCGCGGCGTCTGCCGATATCGTTGTTTCAGAAACAACCGTCTTCCAGACTATCAACGGGTTTGGCGGCTCGCTGAGTGCGTTGCCCTCTTCGTGAATGCTTCGGCGTTTCGAATGTGCTTCCCAGCTGATTCGTCCGCCCTGACGCTCAATAACCTGAAAGTACGTTTCGCGCTTTCCTACGTGAAATTATACTCACAAGGAAACAGAGCAAGAATTCCGGGAATTATTGGAGCGTCCTGACCACCTTGTTCTCTGTTGTTGATGGGGCGGATGCGGCCGGGTTCAGTTACCTCCGGGTTCCAATTGGTGCCTCCGATTTCTCTGCGAAAGGTAGACACACCGTGCCTCAGGCTATGTGCTTACCTTGGCTTCATAGTCTATAGCCTGGACGATGTCAGCGGTGATACGTCTTTCAGCCAGCTCAACATCAACAACTCGCCGCCATATTTGTTCTCGGTCATCAAAGATATTCTGACGATAAATCCGGCGTTGAAGGTCGGGACGGAATCTTTCTCGTTCATATTTACGTTGATTGGCCAATTGCCAGGTGCACATTTTGCCGTGGAGTCCAGTACGCCGTTGCTTCCGGATTTTACCCCCATATGCTCATCTAGTTTGTTTACAGCCGGGCTGGATGAAGACGACGAACACGATGAACGGCGGCACAATCCAGTCGGGCTTTGTCAGTGCCTGTAAGACGCCACCTCATGAACCACTTGTGTCCCTAAATTCTTTTCCCCTCAGACCCAACATATCTCCTGAAGGCCGTTCAGGGGTTCCATAATTTGGGGATTGATATCTATGCGATCTCTGTCCAAGTTCGTAACACTCAACAGTCAAGTCTATTTCTCTTTCTGACTTCGTGTAGAACGAACCGGAGAACAGCAATCCTACGTATCCCACTTGTTCAATGACTCCAGGTGCGTGATTATTCGCCATAATTCATGCCTGGGAGCTGACCATAAAGTGACATTTAGCTATCGAGGGACAAATTGGTGCTGCCCTCAGGACGCTATTGAACAATAATGGGCTGGCAAGTGTCAAGCTCGTAGGCTATGAGGTAAATCTTCGTCCCGGGTTGCCAATCAACGTTCAATGACATCCATCGACTGGCAGCATAATTGGAACGATGCTGGTGGATACCCAGTTACTCTGGTCTCTCTCGTCTTTTAAAAACACCGTGAGCAATGAGTAACGTCCTCTAGATGCAAGACGACGGTGGTTCATACGACGGCGTTGCGTTTCACTGTAAGTTAGAAGACTGTTCGTTGGGTCCCCCTGCCGATACTAGTGGTTACGCAGGCTACTCCGGAGACGTCTCAGACCAGGCCGAATTTCACAGCGCATTCCCCAACAAGGTACGTCTACCAGTAGATGTCTTCGCTGATTAACCAATCCATCATCCAGAATATTTACTTCACAGAATGCAGTGGGACCTTCGGATCAGACTGGTGGTCCGACATTAAGGTAGCTTGGATTTAATGTCATATTTCCCTGACTTGCCACAGTGGTACATGGATAACCTCTGGATCGGAAGTCTCGAGAACTTCGCTGGTGTGGGGCTTATGTTCAACCTGGCGCTCGATGGCAACGGATTGCCTACCCTCCCGGGAACAAGCAGCTGCGCCTCTGGGTGCCGGCCCATCGTTACAGTCAACAGTGACGGGTCGTTCTCTTACAACCAGGAGTGTGCGTGTCTCTCTCAAGGGCCAATGCTACGGTTTGATTTCGTGGCTAGTCTACTCGATGGCCCAAGCGTCCAAAGCGATCATCCCGAAGGATGCTGGCGGGCCATGGGGAAGACGTATTGGTGTGTCCGTGCAGGGAAGCCTCGACTGGGCTCTGCGGGTCGGGGCGTACTCAACAAAGCGACTGTCCTCCACGGACTGGAACCGTTATACGTTGGTTGTGATGAATTGTATGTCCCCGAGATGTCCGAGAGAAATTTCCGTTTGCTCACCGCATCGGCTTGTTCTTCAGGGAATGATAACGCAGCGGTGTCGTGGAATCCCCAGCCAGTCACCGCCACAATCGAGTTCCGCGGACAGCAGGCCACATATACATTCCCAGTGGGCGTTGTGCGTATCTATCCTCTCCAGCACATGGACGCTGACACTTGTAGTACAGACAACGCTGTGGTGGTTCGCTGCGCCAAATGCACAGGGACTTGTCGATGGCTCGACTTTCTCGATCCCGTCTTTGACCAATAGCACGGAGGCCCCCGAACCGAAACTCGGACGTAACGAAACTAATCTCCCTCCGGTCAACAATAGAAAGCGTGTCGTCAACAGTACTCTTGCGGACGACTAATGGCAACGCGACACATATCCACTATGAACCAAGTTCCTGCGCTTTGTTGACGTGGGATGGTGAAAGACTAACGACCGCGATGAAGAATGTGAATGTAAAAATTTATTACCATTACCATGTATTTTGTATCTAGGATTTCGGTCAATGTATCATTTGGGGATTTGGTACAAAACGTTTTCATACGATTTCGCCCAATGGGCCTGGATTTGTACAATGGGTCTGGATTTCTGATTTCTCTCCTTCCTCCCTTTTGCTTTGCCCCCGGATTTTTTTGGAATGAATACCTGTAGTAGTCCTCTATGAGTGTACCAAATATTTAAGGGATCCGGCGAAGGGAAGGTGTTGAGAAAGCCTCGATAGGACATCAAACTTGATGACATTTTGTGATGTTTTCAAGTGGTCCAGTTTCTAGCTTCCTCGTTTGCCCTAAACACGCGGAATATTTTGAGCGACACTTTATATCATGAATAGCTTGCTTTGTATCTTTAGAAATTTTTATAGATGCGTGCTCGTCGCACATTGGAGGAAAGTGTCGGCAGTCGCATGAGGCCACATGTGTCACACATCAACACTCTTCCTCCAATGCGCCACGAATTCGCATCGGTGAACAGTTTTGAGGAGATAGAATATGTTATACATGATATATAGTGTCGCTCAAATTTTCTCTAGTGTTTAGGGCAAACGAGGAATGTAGAAACTGGACAACTTGAGAACATCACAAAATGTCATCAAGTTTGATGTCCTATCGAGGCTTTCTCAACACCTTCCCTTCGCCGGATCCCTTAAATATTTGGTACACTCATAGACGACTACTACAGGTTGCCAAAAAAAATCCGGGGACAAAGCAAAAGGGAGGAAGGAGAGAAATCAGAAATCCAGACCCATTGTGCAAATCCAGACCCATTGGGCGAAATAGTAACGACTCGACGACAACTGGCCAAATGTCCGTTTAAAGATACGCACAGGTTGGCCATTAAGAGCGCACTGGAATGTATTGATACGGACCAGACTGCCGGGGAGAGGGAGGAGTGTGTCGCGCCACCTTCCATTTCGTACGAAAGACAGCACGGCAAGATGCCAGTGAAGCCCCACATGAATGTCCAGGTACGACACCCACAGCTGATGTCGGACAGGGGAATCTTAAGCGGCCTCGCCAAGGACGGGGGCTAATCCGCTCATAAACGCGGCGTAACGACTGATATCCTTGGTACGTTCCCAAAACCAGGCCCATATGTAGGCTTTTCAAATTTCGTGTATATCATAGGCCACAGCGCAGCTCCGTATAGGACCGTCTGTGAACAAGCAAGGATTCGCCAGACAGAAAGAGTTTTACGGCACTCGTCAGTTCAGGGGATGTTTCGGTGTTCTAGATGGTTCAAATCGACGACAGTCACGGGTCACGGACGTCGACGTCGAATAATTTATTAGGGGAAGTCAAAGTTCAAAATTTGTGGCGATTCTGATGCGATTATCATGTCGATTCAAGGGCCGCCGTTTTTTGACCAAGAATCGACGGAGAATCGAGTTTGTTGGTGATTCATGGAATGCTTCTTCTAGCTCGGGGACAAAGCGCGAAGTCTAGCTAAGATACTCGTCTGAGTCCCAACTAACATGCCTGTGTTTTCCGGTGATCTAAATAGCTTTATATTGGGTGGTATTGAGACTTCGGAAAGAGGGTCCCTGTCGAAATGTATAGGTTAAATGGGTCACGCGTGACACCCCTGTCGATTTGAATGAATTACGCTCAGTCAATGTATAAAAGCAGCTGCAGCCCTCGAATTCACCACTATTCTCCACCGCCATGTCTGGAGTTAGCGCTCAGGAAGAAATCCTTGTCAAGTATTTTCTCGGTCCATGGGTACGCTTTCATCTTCCCAATTCATAAGAACGCGACTGACGCAAAATGAGCAGCTCATTGGTTCATGCCTTGACCTTATCCTTATGGGTGTCCTGGCTTGCCAAGTGGGTCATGTTCACCCTACGGCTTCCTTTGACTCACCACAGTAAATAGTTCGTCAACTACTACAACTGGTACCCGGACGACGGCCGAGGCCTTCCAGTCATTGTCGCAGTTCTCTGCCTCTTGAACGTGCTGAAATCCGCGGAATGTTTGTATGTACTTCCTTGACCCCGTGCGGGCGCTCCTAATATATTTCAGCGCGACTTTGTGGATCTTCTTTATCAATCATTTCGGAAATATACTGTACGACCTCCAGCTCAGCACTACAGGATGGTGGGATACCTCTAGTCCATTAATGGTACGCGATTTTTTACTTTGCCCCTCATCAACGGTCAATTTGCCTTGTAGGTAGCAATCCTCGACTTCTATGTGCAATGCTATTTTTGCACTCGTCTCTGGGCTGTCTCCAAGAGGTGGTGGGTAGTGGCGCCGATTTTCAGCTTGTTTTTCTTTGCTCTGGTGTCGATGGTTATTGGGGTACGCCACCCATCGCATCCCTCGTCGATTGCAACGGGTTCTGATAATTATTGAAGACATACTACATCAAGAGCGCACAGGAGCAGCAGGTCACAGACTGGTGTAAGCATTCACCGACCCCTTCACGGACGCACCATTGATTTTGTTGCAGTTGCCGCCCATCTTGGTTCTGTATTTGGTGAGCGCAATTCCGACGAGGGTTAGGCTACTGGGGATTCAAATTATCGCCGACCTATAGCTGGGGACCTCATCTTATCTGTGGCGACGGCATACTTCCTGATAAGAACCAAAAAGACCGTCCTCAGCACCCAAACTGCACAACTCTTTAACTCTCTCATACCGCTCACTTTTCAAACTGCCGCCCCGGCGGCGCTCATGTGAGTCCTTCATCGTCCGTGCTAGCCCGACTGACCCTCCCTCAGCGCCATGTTCAACCTCATCTTCTCCCAGATGTACCGCACCGACCAACCACTGCTTGGATACGTCGAAATCGGGTTTAATCTGGTGCTACCAAAAGTGTATGCCATTTCGATGATGTACACGCTTAATGCGCGCCGCGCGATACGCACCCGTATGTCAGGCAGCCGCAACGAAAGCAACAGCGACGGTCTATCATTGGGCGGGCGGGTCCATCCGCGCCACACCAACGTAGGCAGCCTTGGATACATATTTCCGCGGAATGCTGACTGGAATGTTGCATTATAGGGAGACGTGGAACTAGGCCGGATTGAGGTGGCTACCCACAGGGAGACTACGCGGCATGTCGATGTAGGTGCCGGTGTGGTTTCGCATCAGTTCGTGGCCATGCTGAACTTGGTTGTTCGGATTTCAGGTCACCGACATGTTTGCCCCTGCACACACACTCGAAGACAGCAAGGTCAGACTTTCAGATCCGGACCAGAAGGTTTACGGCGCCTCAACAGAGTAAGCAGGGAGAGGTTGTTAGCAAAGGGCCAAGGACAATGTAGGATAGTTCGATTCATGGATTCAGGAATTAAATCTTTTTCCCGCCATCTCGCGATCTGGAAATGGTGTTGAATCACATTTCGCCTCGAGAACAGGTCTCTAATGCAGGCCAACCACCATTGAGGTTATACTAGGCACTTTCGATATTACCTCTCCGTGATAGCACAGTCCCGTCAAAGCAAGGACATGCGATGTCAATATGTGTGGTCGAGATGCAAGCACAGCGAAATACCCTCCCAATATTTTTGCTTGATTGATGGAAATTAACGAAACATGGCAGCACATGGCAGCTCCAGGAATTAATTAATAATAAAACGATCCCCTCGTTCGTGCAGTCGTGATTATGAGGGACTCTCATGCGGTGGCGGCGCCTTTCGCAGCGGCGGCTTTGCTGGCGCTCTTGGACGCAGCGGCTTTGCTGGAGGCTGCGGCGCTTTTCGAAGCGGCGGCGTCGCTGGAGGCTGCGGCAGTGCCGGCCGCAGCGGCGGCGCTGTCAGTCGAAGCGGCGGCCGACGCGTCGTCGGAAGTATCGGTAGAGCTCGCGTCGTCGGCAGTGTCGGTAGAGCTCGCGTCGTCGGCAGTATCGGTGGAGCTCGCGTCAGCAGTGTCGGTAGAGCTCGCATCGGCGGCGTCTGTCGAAGCGGCGGCGGCGGCGGCGTCAGTGGAGCTCGCATCGGCGGCCGCCTTCCCAAGTTATCAGCAACGCGAAACGAGAGTACTCGGTGAAGTAGCTTACAGCACCGCTGCCCGTGAGAGCCGTGCACGCGCTGGTGAGCGTCTGCTCAACCGTGTTGACCTTGTCCA
Source organism: Mycena haematopus (assembly GCA_029281435.1). Lineage (NCBI taxonomy): Eukaryota > Fungi > Basidiomycota > Agaricomycetes > Agaricales > Mycenaceae > Mycena > Mycena haematopus. Next base: position 14,594 of record JARJCV010000272.1, read on the forward strand.
CAACTCCCTGGGCCCAGAATTAGCATGCACGTCGCAGGCGTCACCAGGCAGACGTACCTCTAGCGTGCTCAAAACGCCAGCGATGCCGCCGGTGCTAGACCAAGTCCATCAGTATTCGATGGAAGGGGACACACCAGGGGATACAAACGACATACCTGCCTGCGATACCAGAAATGACGTTCAGGCCGTTCGTGATGTCGGTGGTGATGCCCTGGACCTTAGCGAGGTCGGCGCACTAGGAGGAAACCGTGAGTACAGCTATGGGGGTGCGTGAAGCGCTGTACCACCGTCGCCAGATCCAGAGCTCTGGCCTTCCTTTGCACCGGGGCAGCACCCGCCGTCAAGAGGGATGTCACAAAGAGAGCAACGACGAAAGAAGTAGAGGGAAACATTTTAAAAAGCAAGAAGAAGCGTGCGAAGGAAGGTAAAAAAGAACGGGTGAGACCAAAGCTAAAGATCAAAGAGACTTGGAGTGCCTTTTAAGAGGTGCGGCCATGGATACAGCCGAGCACATGGTGCGAATCGCATCAGCAGATGGCAAGATACCGTTGTTAAGCGCTTGTTCCCGGTCGACATCGTCGCTTAGGACACTGGACCGTGGCAGTGGATAGAGCCCGAAGGAAATCCAGTAGACTCGCGGGCTAGTCGAGGTTCACTCTTTACAAGACAGCTGCAGATTTGAGACAAAGCGGAGGGTAAATAACGTGAAGTCCTGACGGAGCGGCCCGCTGAACATGTGACATGGTCCGTGCGCATGTTGATGGTATCTTTGACGCTCTCCTCCACGATCATCACAGTGCCAAGCCTTTCAGCTCGCCGATCCGTATACGGTCTCTGCTGTGCAGCCTCGTTGCCCCACCAACTCGACTGCTGCTGCTACCACCGAGCGTTCTTCAGCAGCCTCAATCCTTTCTTCAAGAACCGTGCAATCCTTTCGAGCTTCTTTCAAGTCAAGTCCATGCGGACCGCTCTATCGAAATCGCCAATCCCTGGATACTTCGCCATTCGCGTCGGAACAAATGTCTTGTCTCTCTCCGCAAGAACCCTGATCAATTTGAAATGTATTCCCTTCCCTCTTCGGTCCTCACACAGGTCCACCTGCTCATACTTTGTCTGGAGTTCTGCACTCTCGCCCTGCTCGGCGTTCGCCGTACGACTCACGCCCAGTCCTCATCGTCATGCATCTGGAAAGATCAGGCCCGTGGTTGCCTCCAACGCTCGTGTTTGATATCTAGGTAAGTTTTTATGTCGCTGAGCGCGTTCGTTGGCTAATGGTGCAGAAACGCCTGACGTCGGAGTGGCCGACGAATCGTGCGAGGCCAATTTGCCATTGCCAAGCAAGACGGCCAGAAGGGACTGGCCGCAACGTCGTTCGATATGATATTCATCTGCGGTGCGTATCCATAATCGATGAAGCGAAGGCCAAATTCTGAACTCAGGCGAGCGGCGCCGTCCATATAAAAGGACCCTGCTTGCAAGTACGTCCACCCATCAACTCACCTCCCTAAAGATGTGAGCCACTACTGCTCTTGCCACTTACGTTCTCTTCAGTGCTATCGGTCTTGTCCGTGCCGTGGACGGCATAGAGTAGTGGGCGATACTATGGCCACCTCCATCGCTGCGTGCGCCTATATATTCTACTTTTGCCGCATTGCTGTATGTGCTGGCCGATGTCTAGGTGGACGAGCACCTGCTCGCCTGGCTGCCACTAGTGGAAGAACAGAGACAGTGCGCATTTACTCTCTACTTCGGACCTTCGGTTCCGTGCCGAGGATAATTGTGTTCTATCGCAGATGAAGCCTCGCTCTTCTGCGTAAGTCACCGTCAAAACCAGGACTCAAACCATGCTAACGGTTCAGTTTATCTAGGCTTGGAACGACGGGCATACGTACCCGACCTTCACCATCGGGGTGGCAGCGTCGTTGGACGCGTCGTTGTGCGCGACGCATATTTGCGTCGTCCTGTTTGGAGTAACGACTGGTAGTTTTGGGCCAGAATCGCAACGGATAATTGATTCATGCATTCCGATTAGTAACGCCTTGAGCTCGCATCTCGGCCCTTGCTTTGGTTTACGAATGGGTCAGTTCGTAAGGCGCCGCCATACCTCAAACTGCCTTATCAAATTGAACGAAATCTTGCACAGTGCAAGTATCTCATGAGCCGGAGGACAACGGAATCTCAGATGTGTCCGGCCGTGAATTTCCGAGCTCATTCGTCAGCAGGCTTGCTGAGCAAGCCTCACCCGCTTATAAATCCAACTCTTAATCGACTCTCGTCCTCTTCTCAGCTCATACCACGATGGCCCCCATTCGCGTCGCCCTCATCGGCCTCTCTGCATCGGCCAAAACCGGCTGGGCGTCCTCTGCACACCTCCCGTACCTACTCTCGCCCCGTGGTCTTGCCCGTTTTCAGATCGTCGCGCTCTGCAACTCGTCCAAAGAGGCCGCGCGTGCTGCCATTTCAACGTACAGTCTTCCCTCAGAAACCCGCGCGTATGGATCTCCTGTCGACCTCGCGGAGGACACGGACGTAGAGCTCGTGGTATGCTGCACGCGCGTCGACGTGCACCACGAGACGGTGCGGCCCAGCCTCGCGGCGGGGAAGGCCGTGTATTGCGAGTGGCCTCTTGCACAAGACCTGGAGCATGTCCGCGACTTGGCTCAGGTTGCGCGGGATAAGCAAGTACGGACGATGGTCGGAGTGCAGGGCCGCGTGGCGCCGGTAGTGAAGAAACTCAGGGAGTTGGTGGAGAACGGCCGGATTGGGAAGGTCCTTAGCGCCGAAGTGAGAGCCGCAGGCGGCTTAAATGACCGGGAGATTTTGCCGAAGAGCCTAGAGTATTTCACAAGGAGGGAGGTAGGCGGGAATGTTTTCACCATCGGGTTCGGGCATTGTGAGTGATTCTTCTAGGGCTAGAAAGCTCTTTAACGACATTTACAGTGTGGGATCAAATCCAATTCGTTCACGGAGACGCCACCGCCCTGCGATCTCGCCTGCAAATCCAATTCCCCAACACAAAGCTGCGCGATCCCGAGACTAACACCGTCATCAAGGTTGTCAAATCCGACGTCCCCGATCTCATCATCGTCACCAGCCCCCTACCAGAGTCTGCCATTGCGCAGAAGGACGCGACCCTGCTCGTCCGATTCCGCCGGGGGCAGCCTTCATTTGACGAGGCACCTCTGGTCTGGAGCATTATCGGAGAGAAAGGCGAGATTCGTTTGACAAATCCCGGAGGCACCACTCTCCACGCGTCTGCGCACGGCAAGTCGGTACGCCTCGAGGTGAAGGATTTTGCAACCAATACGGTCGACCAGATCGAATGGCAGTGGGAAGCGTGGCAGGAGGAGTTGTCCGCCCTTGCTCGCAGCGTTGGAGCGCTCTACGAGGCGTTTGCAGAAGGGAAGAATTATCCGACGTTCGAGGATGCGCTGAGCAGGCACGAGCAGCTGGATGAGATGCTCTCTGCTTGGTCCGCTTGAGGGTTGGGAATCTTTATGATTGTTGAAGTTCAAAACTCTTTTCTCCGCGTTGCTATGTACATATTGAGCATGTTTGAATCAGTTCTCAAAATCTCCATGCAGAACAGTTACCAGTACATTTAATTCGTTCCTAATAAGCGCTGTAATCCAAGTAATGCAAGGACAAGCTGACGATTAAAAAGCGAGCGGAAGCTCTGGGTCTCCAAGCAGGATTCGTTTGAAATTTATAACCGGGGATATCACCCGCGACTGACCCACTTCAACCCGATTTCTGTTCACTTTTTGAGGGCTTGGGAAGTCCAAAAAATCCCACATCGAATTATGAAGGCCTCAAAATACCACGACGAAATTCAAAATTTTATTTGGAGAATTTGGGGAAAATATCGAGGTTTATCGGAAATTCCCGTGGCTGACCCACTTGGCGGCTTACAAAGCAGCTAGCTTGCACCGCCTCTTGCCTCACGCTCGCTGCTGTGACCCACCTCCTCTCGCCAGCATATAAGATAGCTCTGACGATGCGACGAATCACCTCCGTATCGCGCTTCCTGCAATGTCCTACTCTTTGAAAGGTAGCTGCTGGCTTCTATTGTATCTCTGTCGGTGACCCCCCTTCGCTGCGGCAAGCAAATGACGTAAAGGATACACAGAGGTAACCACTACGGCAAGCTGGCTTTGAAGGTGGGCGTCACTGAACCGTGTAGAGCTACCCGAAGCCCTTCACGTGATGCGATTAGATTAGATATGCCTTTTAAGGCAATGTCAGAGTGGGGGAGGCGTGGGCGAGTCACTCGGACTTTCCGGGACCTCGAACTGTTTGCAGAAAAATGTGTACTTTGGAGGAAGGAATCGGAGATTTTAAACATCAACTGACATTAAGAAGTACCCCAAAATTTTATCAGGGCTTAAGAGGCCTTGTGTGTCGTACAATTCCAGTGCGAACGCCCGAGAACGCTACGTGTGACGGTAAGTGTGACGTGACAGTAACGTCACACTTAGCACTCCACCGCGCAACCTCGTCAATGTGGAAAGTATCTGGTCAATTTTTTTGCGCAGACGAAACATTTCAAATGCAATGTGAACTCTGGAATATTTTCAGATTTTGCGACTGCTGCAGATGGTCAAAGTGCGTCCTCCACGAAAATCCCATCAGTGGCTGTGAGACATAACGGCCCAGCTGATCGGTCGGTAAACCTTTTTTGCAGCTCCAAGAACTGTACCGCTATTGCTAAGCGGCTATTCGCAACCGGCGTTTTGAAAAGCCCACTCCACAACATCGCTTACCAAGTGACGTCATCGTGCATCAAGTCGCTCTGTTGATCAAGCTGAACATGTTCTGTCGTGCCTATTTCTGTGCGTTCTATTCGAGGTTACAGTCCTTTTTTAGCTTCTCAAGTTCTTTTCTCTTTTCCATTTCTTTTGGGAAGGAGAGAACGACAGGGAAAAAACAAGACGGGTGCGATTAATTCGCTCCATATATTGCGACAGGACGCGCAATTCCACTCCACACTCGGCACATTTGTACGCGGGCGGGGATTGCAGGCAACAGTCCGTCATATTTTGGCTCATAACTCCACACGAGGCTCAAAGGCCGTCTTCAAATGTTACAGAATTCTATATCAATACTATTATGTGCTTTTGCCCCCGATCATCGACGTAAATTTTTGTTACTGGAGCACGTTCGTTGGAGCAGCGAACTCGGAAAACTTGCTATAGAGCTGCAGGATGAACGGAAGGATGGCGCGTAACTGGTGAGTCGGGTGGTTTCGACTATCATTTGCCTTTTGCCTACTATGTATACGCATCAACATAGCGCTTTCGCTTCGGTCAAATCGGTGGCGCTGTGATTTTCGCGGAGTCCCGAGATCAGGAAGAAATTACGGCGTTCTCCACTTTGGGGACTTGGTTGATCTGCCTCCCACTCCAATGTTTTGCGAAGGAAATTTCGTCGCATACGTGCACATGACGCGGGCTATGACGGATTTACTTCGCGTCTGCGCTATAAAAGAGGGCAAGGGTTCAACGAAAAGTATTATCCACTAAACCAACTACAACTCACTAACCTTACACCCACCCCCATCCCTCATATCATTCACAATGTTCGGCCTTCGCTTTGCGCCTTTCCTCCTCCTCGCCACGAGCTTTGTGTCCGGCGCCGTCGTCGAGAAGCGTTCCACGACCGCCGACGTCGAGACCGTCTTGAACACCCTCAAGAGCTCCACAGACACGATCCTTCCCCAAATCAGTACGTCGCACGAGTCTTATCCACACTCTTCGCTCACATATCTGTAGCTTCCCTCACCTCTGCCGGAACGGCCACCGACACCACGGTCACACCCCTCATCAACGACCTCACCACCGCCCTCAACACCGCCACCGCTTCGCTCGCAGCCCTCACACCCGTCTCCTCCAGGAAGCGCCAGTCGGATGACGATATCGCCAACCTCGTCGCCGGGATTGTCACCGTGAGCTTGTTCATCCCATTTATTTCGAATGTTTATTGAGCGCCGGTGTGCAGGACATCGCCAACGCACTTGACACACTCCTTGCCGATGCCTCTGCTATCCCCGACCTTGGCACTCTCCTCAGCGGCGTCGACACTGCGCTGAACCAGGTTCTAAGCGGCCTCGAGACCCTCTTGGCCGGCGTGCTTAACCTCGTCGCAGTCCTGTGCGTCTTCCGCTTTATTTTTGGATTTCGACATTAAACTTATTCGTCCTTCCACAGACTCGTCGACGTCGCCGGCCTTTTGGAGTCGCTCGCTTTCGGCCTCACCCTTGCCTCGCTTGGGTTGTAGATGTATCGAGCACAGTCGAAATGAAAGAAAACGGAAGAAGTTGATACCCACCACGGACAAAGGACCTTTTACTACAATACACATCATATACAGCTTGTTATTGTCATGAACTGACCAAAATAATCACCTTTGATAACAAACATTGACTCTCATTGAGTTTTGGCCTTCAATACTGAAGTTTCGAATGCATTGCGACATTCGAACTTGTACTTACTTGGTTACAAGGTAGCACCAGGTCATTTGACGCGTCGTATGCAGGCTGTCTACCTAGACGCCACGACGGTTTGCAGACGCCGAAACTATGAAACCAGGTTGGCTTCCAGACCCCAGAATATCATTCAAACGTCGAAGCGACAGGTTCAAATAACTGACGAACGCGGGCGGGCCGCATTCGTATATAAGGCATGAGGTCCAAGCAGTCCAGGTTCAAGCAAGACACCCGCAGTTCTTCCTTCAATTCATCCCAAGATGCAATTCATTTTTGCCTCCGTCGTTTTCGCCGCCGTCGCTCTCGTTGAAGCAACCGACTTCAGATTGCTTTATGCCATCCCTATCATGGCCACATTTACCACCGAGCATGTCTAACGACGCATTGTTATACCGACCATGATGTGTTCGTTTGATTTAGCTTTCAGAATACCTGTTCCGCCGCTCAAGCTGCGGGTCTGACCTTCACCGAGGCCTTCGTTTTGCCAGGCGACTTCAGCGGCGCCAATACCGACAGTGCGCATTCTCCTCACTTATATGCCCCTCCTTTTCTCAACCACTCCCATTTTTTTCCAGCTGAAGCCAGAATTTTCTGCGTGAGTGCTGAATTAATAGCTACTGTACAGTTTCATTCAATTCGAAGTCACGCGTCACACCCACTTTTTTTTTATTGAGGAAATAATTTATTCTCGATTTGTCGGATTTCTTTTGTATTTTAATTGTATCAAAAATTCCATCTTCGATTCGAATTGATCGAAACTGTACAGTATCTCCTCCTCCCCTCGAGATACCAATATTTGATCTAGACATGGGCGGACGGAACAATGACCACGGCTTTCACGAAGGATGTTGCGTCGTCGCTGGGAGCCATCGAGCCGCTTTGATGGAATCGGGGCCTGTCGTGGTTTTGGCTATGCTGATATTCTGCTGTCGCCACTCATTTTAACAGGCTCTACGATGAACCTTGCTTCCATTTCGTTTCCTTTCGACGAAATTCAATTTTAAATCTGTGAATTGGACTGGAGGGAAGCACGGGCTTGGGGGAGTTTCAAAGTCTGCAGCAAGTACACCAACTCCCGACTTCTAACGCGCCGCCGACTTTATATCGCTACCTTGGTCATCATCGAAGTACTCAACAGAAAACTGATTCGTTCATTCGGTCGTTAGTTCTACCCTATTCCGAGCCATGGGTCAAACCACGGCTCCCTCCGTCACATAATAATCATATGAGCATAAGATAACTCCACCTCAGGGCGTATACCGGAACCCTAGCATTCAACATATTAGTATGAATCTCACACCCAACATGCACAAGTCAAACTCACCCTTCGCAAGATCATACTCCTCCATCACATTAATCGGCATATCAGTCGGCGGCTTTCCTCCCTCCCGCGCGTCCCTCCGGCGGTTCTCTACGCGATAATAGATAGTCATACAAACCGTCAAGAGGAGCCCGAGCACAGAGAATGCGAGGTTCGTGGCACAGCCCTTGACGAAGCGCGGGCCTTCGGGGGTGGGGAAGAGGAACGCGGCGAGGACGGAGAGACATTGGCCAACGGCGTTGAGCATGCCGAGGGAGACGGCGCGTTGGGATTGGGAGCCGGTGTTGGCGGATTGCCACGACATGATGAGGGGGCTATTGGTTAGAAAGAGGAAGCGTCAAACTTGGATGGAGGAACAACAGGGAGGAATGTGGGGACGCACATGTTGGAATCTAGGAGCACGAGACAAACAACAACGAGCATGCGAAATAAGGCAGTTAGCTCGCGATAGATTTATAATTATTGGAAAATGCATGGACAGCATGAATGAAGACGTACATCCAGCGGTAACAACACAAATACACCCAAAGTACCGCGCATGCAGTGCCATGTGCGACGGCTCGATGGGAGAAACGCCGAGGAGGATGGCCCACCCGACGATGGCGATTGCGAAGACCGATGCAGCTGGGACGCCGCGCGTCTGGTAGTGGTCGGAGTAGGTCGACATGAGCAGCACTTTCGTAGAATAAATGAACGGAAAGGAGGGGATAATTAAGAGACGCACTGAAGACGAGACTGACGACGTAAGGCGGGACTGTATACAGCTGTGCGTTGGCGTTCGTGTACCCGAGCCCCTTGATAATGGTCGGCAGGAAACCGGAGACGGAGCCCAATCCCTGAATGTGACGGGTGAATTCATTGTAGGGCGGGAAGATAACAAGTACGCACGAGGTTCATGCATGAGTAAATCACAGAGACGACGTAAGTCTTCCAATCCAACAATGCACGGCGGACGGCGGCCCAGTCGACGCCCGTGTGGCCCTCGCCGAGATTCTTACGGTTTAGGCGCGTGAGCGCGAGCGTGCGCTCATCCTCGGTAAGGTACTTGCTAGTCTGCGGACGTGACGGGAGGAAGAAGAACACCGCGACAGCGAGCATGAAACTCGGGAGGCCCTCGATGAGGAAGAGGATCCGCCATTGGACAATCTTCGAATGTTTGATGCTCGATACGCCAAAGCTAATCAAGCCGCCGAATCTGCGTGACGCCACGGCAAAGTCAGAAAGTGGCGCCCAATGACATTAGAAGAGAGATGCGTACGCGCCGGCAACCGATCCTGCGCTGATAAAGAGGCCGATCCGTTTGGAGAGCTCGTTGGGGAGATACCAGTACGTGAAGTATAATGCCATGGACTGGCCGAAGAGCGCCTCACCGACACCGACGAAGAGTCGGCATACATACAACGCACCCGGGCTGAAAGCCGCTGCTTGGCATGTAGCAGCGATGGACCAAATAAGGGCACCGATGGAGATGGACGTCGAAGGGAGGATTGCTTTTGCGAGTAGGGTTCCGGGGACAGAAAAGACAATATAGGTGACTGACCCAACGTCAATGTCATGAAACTGGCGTATATAAAGACGGCTGACTGAAGAAGGTGGACAGCGCAAGACTATAGTTGGTGTCGGATCCTCTCAGGACAGTCGCCTGGAGCCCTTGAAGGCGGGCGCTGAGGGGATGCCAATTCCATATAGTCCGATGGCAAAGAAGGAAGCATTACTGACTTTCCAAGGTTGCCGCGGTCGAGGTACGCACTCAGGTAAAGGAGTACAGCGAGGGGAAGGATTACGACGTCTAGAGGATGTTCGTGAGCAGTTCCAGAGACGCTCGCATGACGACGCACCGAGCTTGGCGAGCAGACGGCGCTCTGCCTTGGTAGTCTCTGCGCGGTGGTCTACCCCAGTCGTGCTGGCAGCATAACCCGAGCCCTTTTCCGTATCGGTCGTGTTGGTGACGGTCTTGTGAATGGGGCCGCCCTCATGCTTGGTGTCCTCAGCAAACCGAGCTTGCTTCTCTGCTTCCATATCTGGGTGCGGGGAAGAGAAGCAGGGAAAAAACTTGGTCCGCGCCGGCCGCCATTTGGGCGACTTTCGATCAATTTTTTTTTAAATTTGGAGAATCGCTTATTGATCGCTTATCAGTCATGGGTACAGTGTGAATGGGGTTAGTGTGCCTGCTCCATGAGTCAACCACGAGTCGAGTTGAGGGCTGTTGAGTGCCGGGAAAGTGCTGGCTTCCAAGTCGATGCGTTCGCAACGAAGATGAGTACGCTGAACCCTGCGTTGAATGAGGGAATCCAAGTTACTTCCCCGCCCAAAGCACATATATCACGTGCAGGTTGTATTGGCGTTTGGTTGACAACTCGGATCTTCGCGCCATATCCCCGGGTCAGGGGATCTAGAACTTACGTCTCTCTTCCTTCGTCGAATCGTCATACTAAGGCTGGAACATTATGATTAAATACACCCTCCGGCCATAATGTACTGTAATCATAATATAATCTTAAGGTTTGAGCCCATACTTAATCATAAGGGTATCGTAATGTATTATAATCTTAATTTAATCGCATTTAATTGTATTTAATCTAAATTTTCTGCTATCTGAATTTTTCTCTGGCTTCCCACCTTCAAGTTATTCGAAAACCTCTCTAGAGCCATTGTTTCTGGTTTGATAACATAAGTATGCTCTTTCAACCTTGCTGTCACCTCAGCTTGGCACCATCACACATTTTGGTTTGCATGAGCCCACAATGCTTTCAAATCTGAATGTTGGTCGAGTCGAGATGGGTGCTAGACACATTCAAAACCAATTTTCATTCAAGATTCAACATATTCCCATGATTTTGAATGTTCATATGTCAAGTTCACCCCAAATTTGGGGGCTAAACAATATCAAACATGGGCTGAAATTGGCTTGTCATAAGTCTGTTAGCATCGTTTCAGTGTAGCAACTTACTCTGTTGCACTGGAAGGAACATAAACCATTATATGGTGCAGAATTCTCGATAAAATCGCCCCAGATGGCCTTAATATTATGATTAAATACGGCGGCCATATCGTAATATAATCATACTGTAACATAATGTAATGGCTGATAATCTCAGAGCCTAAAATTATGCCTGGCCGATATTTAATCATAATTTTAGGATTATAATGGATTATATTCTAATATACTCATATTTTTATCCAGCCTTACGTCATACTGTATCTTTCCCTTCAAATCGGTAGTCACGCGTCACGGACCCCTCTGTCGATCACGAATTTTGGTCGATGTCACGCGTCACGCGAGCCTCTGCCGAACCTCTACACCGTGACCCAGGCCCAAATTTGCCCGAAAAACACCAAATAGGCGAAATTTTCGAAAATTTTCGTCCTGGATGCCGAAATTTTTCGAGGTGTCACGCAAAAATTTCGCGGCTGCCGAAATGTCGAATAGGTAAAATGAGTCACGCGTCACACCCCATGTCGATTTGAAGGGAAAGATACAGTAGACTCGTGGAATCCGGAAGAGAACAAAAACGACTCTTCTTGAACTAAAAAAATGGCGCCTGATATTTTCAACATGCTCGCACCTCGCATGGTTGTGACTTGTGGTTGATGTGCTACGCAGTTTGCAAGAAGCCTGTTCACCAAGATGACCCCCGGCCTTCCGAGGTCGCAATGACGGTCGCATGTTCGTTTCATGTTGTCGCGCTTTGCATTTCAATTTGGACAAAGGCTACTACTAGTGCTAAGCGGAATGCGTGAATCAATTATCCGTTGTAAATGTTGTCCATGAACTACCACTCGTTATTTCAAACAAATGCGACGATTCAGAAACTCAGATCTGCGTTGCGCCCAACGACGCTGCCACCTCGGTGGTGAACGTCGGGTACGTAGTCCCGTCGGTCCAGGCCTGATTACCCAAACCGTTAGCATAGTTTGGGGTTCCTGGTTCAACGGTGACTTACGCAGAAGATCAAGGCTTCAGCTGTGATAGAAAAAAAGTAGGCGTTCAAAACGGAAACGGAGTAGAGAGTAAATACGCACTGTCTTTGTTCTTCCCCTGGTAATCCCCCGGGTTGATGTACGCCTCGGAGAAGGTTAGGCCCTCAGCAATGGCCGGCGGCCAGGTGGAGCAGGTGGTCGTCCAGCTAGAAATCACATCGGTCAGCGCATGCAGCAAGGTAAAACAGATGGAAGTAGACGGACTCAACGGTGAACTCCGCAATAGTATCGCCCGCGGGGATCTCATAGAGCAGTCTGTCGTCTGTGGCACGGACGAGACCGATAGCTGCGAAGACAACAGAAGCGGCAAAAGCAATAGTGGATCGCATCTTTAGGGTAGGGTAGGGAGCAGAGTTGATGGGAGAACGCTAGCAAGGAGGGTCCTTTTATATGCGCGGCTCCGCTCGCCTGAGTTTAAAATGGCCTCGCTTCATTGTCATCATCGGATCATGGATACGCGGGGGAGGGAATATCGAATGACGTTACGGCCGGTCCCTTCAGGCCGTCTTGCTTGGCGAATTGGTCTCGGCACCGGCCAGACCCTGGTCCGACGTCATATTGTAGTCCCAATTCCCAAAGTCAACTGCGGTTCGTATTTTGAATCGTTCGTCGCCCGAGGCTGCGAAAAACAACACTCGACTCCATTCAAAACATCTCACCGGGTGGTTCGTGTTTACGACGATGGGTTGCGGTGGTGCGGTGACCGGACACGTGGACCTACCGGGTGCCACAAGCCGTGCTGCGAATCTTCAATTTGTGACACAGATCGTTCCTTGATCGAGTCGACAACCCCCAAACAAAACGGCAGAAATTCGAGTTACGCAAGCCGCGAGAGTCCAGGAGGCGGGCATAGGAGGCCTGTTCACCCGAGTCCCGCCTCCTCCGGGCCGGACAAGTGGTAATAACGTTATTTACCCCGACGGGAGCCTTGGGTTTGACCCGACGAAATGAGGGTCAGGGTCAGAGCGTTTGGGCCCGGGTCCCATGTCAAGTCAAAATCTGTTCTTCACTACCATCAAACACCGAGAACTGGTCCAAAAGTGCTGAACTCGAAACCCAAGTGAACCTAAGTACTGTTCAAATCGGTAGTCACGCGTCACGGACCTGTCTGTCGATCACGAATTTTGGTCGATGTCCCGCATCACGCGAGCCTCTACCGAACCTCTACACCGTGACCCAGGCCCAGAATTGCCTGAAAAACGCCAAAAGGCGAAATTTTCGAAATTTTGCGTCCTGGATGCCGAAATTTTTGGAGGTGTCACGCAAAAATTTCGCGGCTGCCGAATAGGTAAAATGAGTCACGGGTCACACCCCATGTCGATTTGAAGGGAAAGATAGGACCTCTGATAATGCCTTTGGAGGCTAGATCCCAAAATGGCCGAAATGGCCCATTTTTGTCCGAACACATTCTGGGCGGATTGGCCATTTTTTTGTCCGAACGGGATCTAGCCTATAATGCCGTAAGCCTCCAAAAAAGGAAATTTTGACGGCCACCAAGCAAAAAAATCCTCAAATTTCGTTTCGACTATCATTTTCGTGCTCTTTCAAGTGCAAATCGGCGCAACTTTTCATCCGGAACGCGTTTACCCCAAGCTTTGTGCCAGTTTTGTGTCCCAGAAGGTCTCTTGATCTGCTCAAGCCGGTGATTTTTGTCCGAACCGGATCTAGGTGGGCGCGGTCAGACCCCCCATTTTTGTCCGAACTGGATCTAGGTGTCGAGCCAAAATCGCCCAAATTTGTCCGAACCGGGATCTGGCCTCCGAGGGTATTATCAGAGGTCCTGGAAAGATAGGGTATGTACCCGAAATTACTTATTTGACATTCATTTCCGAGTCGGTCTTTGGACCGGCAACTACGGTGTAATTTAGACGCTTGAGCAGTACGTTTCATCTTCGCCATCAACTATCGTAGCCGAGATGCCGGACGGTCTGGACCGAGCCATCAATGTAACAGCTGTTCTATAATAATATACGTTACTTGTGTGACGTCCGCTCTCCAGCCGCTCTCCGCAATCGATCCAAGTCCCATCCAGCTTCCGTCCCCATTACTGTAACTGTCCTTTGTCTGTCTTTCGCGGCCTTTCGTTTGGTTTTTAGGCTTGTCAGCGATCCATGGCGTGAGTGCCCCACCTCACGGTCAACTGCCCGGAGCGCACTCTTGGTCTCACAGTTGCAGAACCCCGGGTGATTGAAATACTGTGGCTCGTGTACGCGCACCTCTTGAAGGCTTAATTGAATGACTTGATTTGGAGCGGGCTGTGGTGACGAGTTGCTCCAGGAGGTGCCAGTGGCTCTCGGTGTGTCTACTTTCTGCTTCGAGCCGCGTTCCCTTTACCGAGCTCGTGTAAGATTCTCCCTCGGTACTCCTCCCGCTAGATCCGCACCTCACCTGCAACAATGATGATTTCAATTTCTGTGTCCTTGCATTTTCGCATGGTTTCGTCTCCTCCAATCGTAAGCTGTTCCGCGCGTCTCGCCCTCGCCTCCTAGTCTACTCCAGTGAGCTGACGATCATGTTGGGGTATTCGCACCGTGTGCGCGATGATTAGGATTGGTCCAAGACGAGACAGCATTTGACCGAGATTGGGTTTTCTGTCCCAGTAACGTACGAGCTTCAAAGTCTTCGCTCGAGAGCCGCGACACCAAAGGTGACAACAATACGATGATAGTAATCATAGTCTTCACAGGATTCTTTCTGCCCTTTCTGCAGATCACTCCAGCATTGTAGTACTGGTAGCGACACACGACAGGGATGGTGGAATTCATGCGCACACTATCCGAAGATCGTGTTCCCAGCCAACTTTAGGAACCCAACTGTCGAATATGTGTCGTGGACCTTGGACTTGCCCTGGAGCTGTGCCTGCACGTTGGCCCACACCTCGTCGAGGACTGGCCTGTCTTTGGCACCACCCAGGTTCATCTACGCAGAATTCAGCAAGACCGCTGGAAGGGGATGTAAGCAAAGGCCAGTCCTACCGTGCTCGGGACAATCGCCCAACTCTCAAGGACCGTGCCATCCTCCTTCAACACCAACAGTGCCGGCTGTGCCATGCCGTGCTCGTAGCCACTCCTCTCGCTGATGGCGACGTGGACGAGTCCCCGCGCATCGAGCTCTTTGGCCAGCCGGTTCTCTGGGTCGACGATCGCCTTACCGTCGTACTTGGTCGCACCGCGCGTGTCGTCGAGGTATTTCTCAACCTCGGCCGTGATGATCACTGGCGTGCCTCCAGTCGCGATGATGGCGGGTGAAAGCGTTGCCAGCTTGCTGAGCCACTCCCTACAGAAGGGACACCAGTGGCCGCGGTAGACTGATGTCAAGGTTATGTTTGGTGAACTTGTTTTTCCCGAAACACAAGGGGACTTACAGACTGCAAAGACGAATTTGGACTGGGCCCGCAGGCTGTCGAATTCATGGATCGGGTCGGACGTTGCCATGGCTTTGGAGAGTTTCTACAGTGAAGCGGAACAAGCAAGACCCAGTATGTGAGACTGACTCTATCGCGTGATTTGAATTAAGCTACTTATAGTCAAGCCTGAGGGCCTAGCCTCTAGATCTCGCGCCGTAGAAGCCCGTGTGCACGTGCGCTTATGCAGCCCGTGGTGGCCGAAATACCTTGTGTATTCAGCAGATTCCTGTTACCTTTAGTAAGGGATTCGATAAGTCGATGAAAAGCGCATCCGTCCGTTGCCGTACGCACTGATCCATCCGCTTTTTAGTCCGGTCGCGTCCTCTCTCATTGAATAAGACAGAAATACAACGCGAAGAGTTACACGATGGAATTTGGTTCGATGCGACATCAGTTCAATCATAAAACACAAGTGCCCGTAACTCAATCGACTCTCTCGGGGGACTTCCCTCCGGCATCGAGGGATCGAGGAACGCAGTATGGGGTGTGAATACCGAGACACCCTCTGCCGAGTCGAAGCTGCAAAACGGTCATGATCGCTGTCAAGTGCATAGCAACTCGAGGCACGCACCACTTGATCAACACGAACTCCTCCGGCGTCATCCCTTTCAAATATTTCCATCTATGCTCGGGGTTCCACCGCACCCTGTACGTCTCACCCTTGCGATCCGGAGCCAACCGTGCAACTGCGACCAAGTCCCGTTCCGCATCGACGGTACGGAAATCACAGAGCGTGAGCGGCATGTCGAATGCTGGGTGCCCGATAGGTCGCCAGAGGTTGATAATTTGGAATCTGCGTTCGAGAAGTGAAGGAGCGAGCTCGGGAGGGAGGTGTAGATGGACACGGGCGGTTGCGGAGGCTTGCGTTTGGTCGACGTGGACTTCCGTGACTGGCTGGCGTTTGAGTACCGTGTCGGCTTGTCCTGGGATTCGACGGCGAATGGCTGGTGCAGTTCTTACTGAGTACAGATAAGAATTCGATAGAGGGTGCCCGGGCGCACTATGATCAAACCAAACAACCCTGCTCGCCCCGGTTATCCTCTTGAGTAGCTCTTCACTTTCCGGATAGTACTCTGCCTTGATCTCCTCGTCGTTTGAGAACGACCTGTGGCTGGCGGGAGAGTGAAAGAACTGGAATCCCGCTTCGTCAAGGAGGTAAGCGTCCTCTTTGCCGCGGACGTTCTCGATCTGGACATTGTGTTTCTCTGGAGTCCAGTTCGAAAGGGGGAGCTGGGATGTGGGATCGGATGCAGGCCAGTTGGGGGTGTTTACACGGTTGTAGGGCGCAGAGCCGTCGGTGGGAGGGGAGAAGTAGAAGAGGGGGGCTGTTACGGTCTCGAGGGTTGTGGAAGGCATAGTGGGCGGCCGAGCTCGATAGTGGTAGCTTTCAGCTGCTTTGGTAAGGGGCTGGGGTGATTGCACCATCGTTGCGCAATCGAGCCGAATGATTGCTAAATAAAGTCGGCCGAATCGGCTATCCGTGGACCCCGACGGATGGCCGATGGAATAGCTATCCGAGTCGGTCTGTTTGGAAGTTCATACTTAAGTTTCGGTAGGTGTGGTGCCCGAAAGCTATAACGCGAGCAAATCAAAGGAAAATGACAGTGTAGTCCATAATTGCGCCGAAGAAGTTATATGGAGGTGTGATCGTTGGATGAGTGTCCCCGAAATATATTGAGGGCTTGCGTGCAGGACTCTGAGAGCATGTGAATGAATCCGAGTCAAAGTATGTTTGAGAGGCTCACAATAATAGTGCGAAAATAATTCGAATACTTATGGGCGTGATGAGAGAGAAAAAGTATAATCTCAAGCAGATACAAGGCACGGACACCATGTTCATATTACAACTTCGCAGCTCGCAGAGGCGCAAACACAGGTGCGGTTCGGGTTTTGGCAGCGCGGAGGCTTTCCGGAATGTCCTTAACGGGGTGATCAGCATTCATAGGCAGAGGGATTTGGATGGAGAGTAGCACTGACATTGGTTTGGAGTGCAGCGGCGTTCCAGGCGGCCGTGTAATCAAGGTTTTCCACGACGCTAAGGATATTAACTGAGTTGGCGAGAATCCGGACCAATGGAACCATAAACACGCACCTATGATCCCGCGCATGCGTCAGTATCCTTTTCGTCCCGTTCACCGCGATGGGACTCTTCTGTGCAATCACGGCCGCTAGGTCGAGCGCAGCGCGGACCACCTCCTCTCGACCTCCGGGCACAATGGAGGACAGAATACCGAGGCGCTCCGCGTCGGAGGTGGAGAACATGCGCGCGGTGTACGCGAGTTCACGCATGAGCGAGTGGTTTGCGGTGATTTTGGGGAGATACGCGAGGGTGCCGATGTCTGCGGCGAGACCGACGTCGACTTCCTGCGAGAGCGACGAAATTTGATGAGTACTAAGTACATTGATAGATAGATCAAGTATATGGACGGCACCTTGATCGTAAATTGCGTCTTTTCGGCCGCGTACCGGATATCGCAGGCTGAGATGATGTCAATGCCGAGTCCGACGACGAGCCCATGCACAGCGGCGATAACGGGAAATGGGCAGCGCTCGGACGCGCCGATTGCGTGCTGGAATTCCTTGAGGTGATGGTAAGTGGAGAGCGATCTGCGTGCGGGGTCAACATCGCTTCCCGACACGCTGCTCAAATCCGCGACTACGAAGAATTGGACATATCGAGAAATGAGTACAGGAACCATAAACGCACTGTCGATTCCGGCCGTGAAAAGCTTCGGGAGCGCAGAAGAGAGGACGAGCGCACGGACGTCTCGGCCCTCGTGCGTGATCCGATCTAGTAATGCGCCGTATTCTGTCCACAATCTGAATTCGAGTGAATAGTAGGAGGACTTGACGGTTTCACGATGCTCACTCGACGCTAAACGCGTTCACCGGCTTCCTGCGCGACACAAAGTGAGCCGATCCATGGCGATGAATGAAGTCGGCTTACCTTGAGAGCTCGACGTGAAGAACATGGGGATGCGGTTCAGAAACGGCAATCCACTTGGAGGACAGATTCGCGGCCAGGTCCATCGTAAATGAGATTTTGGGAGGAGAGAAGCGATTTAGGCGCTCAAGTTGCCGAAGTTGCCGCAGCCGAAGATAATCACGTGGCCGAGGCATGCCCGAAGGGAAACCACCCTTAAGAGTTTACCCTCCCGCCGCATGAGTTAACATGACGCGAGACTGAAGGGAAAATATACCCATTTCTGGGGACTATTCCAATAATATTCGGCTTTAGTCGCGGCCAAGCTTGAAGTATCGTTTGAGAGTATCGTCTCAAATTATCTATAGACCATTCAAACTCCGCTCATCAGCCAACAATGATGGTAATGTCGTACGACTCTTTTTTTCCACATCACGCTTGCATCACGCTCTATCTCTTCAACGGCCTACTTATTCCCAGCGTCCCCTAGCGTCCCTTACCTGGCCCGCGAAGTTACCCGCAGCCACGTCACCGTTCGACGTGGGATCATCATTCTCATGCCATCGTCGACGGGGTCCAAGGAGTCAGAAGTCAGGACAAGAGATGTCGTGCTTCATGTCCTCAAAACGGATGCCCATTTCCCTGTGCGACAACAGAGACGGCAGGATTGATCAATAAGAAACGAGTTCCGACCCTTCTTGCTGGCGGCCTCCAAGAATGCTCGCGAGTCGTTCAGAAAAGCCCTTCGTATAATAGGTCCGAGTGGGAGAATACGCGCGGTGCTCACGAAAACTTGAAATGCTCCTTGAGCCGGTTGTAGGCCGGGCGATTTCGAGCCGTCGAATTCCCCCGCTATCTTGCGAGCCTTGGCGCCGGTGTGTGCTGCGCCCACGCCAAGAAGGCGCGCGCCCACGCGAAGGTGCGCCTGTGCATGAGACGATGCGCCCATCAGTCGCTCTTCATGCACCCCTCAAGGTATGGTGAAACAGATTTTTACCACTGAAACTACCCGATGACAGGTTTATCTGCCGACGCCTGCTTGCGTTTGCCTTGACATCAACGAGCCCACGTTGCTAAAGCAAATCGCTTTACGCAGGGTCAACGGCGGCGCCTGGTGCTATTCGATCTTCTACACTGCGCCGCAGCAGCTTGGGACGCCACTATGGAGTCGTACGATCCATTTGCCTTTACCTCCGTGCAAACTGCCCATGCCTTACTTAAACCGTCTTTATGTTCCGTGCAGACCGTGATGTGCCGATCCAAGCAGGGAATCGATCATCTAGAACTCGTCTTTAGATGCGATTGACAAAGCTACGCATCTGCCCTTGCATCCGCCAGTATCGCCTACCACCAGCAACGACTTATGGTTCAATTTTTGCTGCTCTCCTCGCACCCAACAGAATTGTCCTGCATTTCTCGTCCTGTGGGATAGACGAGAACCTCTCAGGCGCGGGAATAGAACCATCTATTTTCGGGAAGAAGCAGCGGTTTAATTTTGACACGACGTCGAACCTGGGAGGCGGTGCGAACAGCTATATAGAAGGAAACGTTAAAGCAGCAGCAGACTTCCTCGTCAAACGATTTTCTCTACTATTGCCCATCATGCTTCCTATCGATGACGACCACCACATTCGAAAGTTTCCCCTCACTTCCATCTCTGTTCTGTCACCGTACACTGGCCTCATCATCTCAGTCGTCCTCCTCGTCTTTTTCCTACTCAAATTCTACGTGCTGGAACTGTTTCTCCTCCAAAAATTGTACGGCGCCAAGTACACGGGCCTGGACGAAGTGAACCGTCGCGGATTCGTGAACCACCACATCGCCGGCGCAACGAAACTCGTCATTCTCATCATTGCCGTGTACCCATTCGGCAACGTCGCCTTCGGGACTGCTGGATTCCACACCCCGTTCATCGGCTCTAGAGTCACTATGGGCGATATATTGATCATTTCCGCTCAAATGCTCATCGGCATGTTCCTATTCGAGCTTATTTACCGGACGAAGATTTCCCCCGTCTCTGTGGTACGGTTCGCTTTGCCAGTTGGGAGTGGGACGATGAGTTTAACGCCGACATAGGTACACCACATGGCCAGCATTTTAGTAGGCCAAGCCGCTGTTACCATCAGCATTTCCATGAACGAGGATTCCAGCATCGAGTTCCTCATGTGTACCGTGTGGGGTGCGTGCCCATCTCCTACAATTCTGTCCTACAGCGACTTTGCACGCAGGCGCATTTGATATAATATCGGAGTTTCTCCCGCATCTCACCATCATTCTATATCGCGTATACCCCGACTCGCACCACTTCCTCATGACAATGTTCCGCGCTGCATGTATCACGACCTTGTTTGGTACCGTTGCCGAAACCGTCGTCGTGATGTTCCTCTTCGGCCAGCTTTGGAGTCGTTGGGAGCTGTCCTTCAAAGTCGTGACACCGATTCTCCATATAGCGTTCTCCATCGCTCAGTTCCATGGGACGCGGATTTTTTACAGGATGTGGAGAAAACAGGAACGCATTATTCGGGATCAGCAGGACATTGAGAAGAGCACAGGCAAGGAGAATTCCCATCTCAAACAATGTACGTGCCATCCATGTTGATGGCATGCAGTCTTCTGAATGCGATCCCAGGATATCGAACCACGAGCGCTAGCATACCAGTTTCTGGCCCTCTGTCGCGAGCGGCTCCTTTGCGGTCTCCGCCTGTCTCTCGGCGTTGTGTTTGCGGTGGCTCCTATTAAGCCGAGTAAGTCTCATAAAGTGCTATGAGTCCATACAGCGCAACAATATCATCACTAGTAGTATACACTTCAGATGTTTGTTTGAACGAATTCGGCTGCGACGATCGATATCTGTTCAATCACTCAACACGAAAACTGTGAACTCAGCCTTGTGGTTGAGATTCCCGATCACGTGAGTAGCAGCGTTGCTTGCGATGCGGAACCTCTTCGGGAAGTCTCGGCGTCGCGAGCAGTCGGTGCCGCAGATGCAATGTGAGCGTTTGAAGGGTAGAAGTTCCAGCGTAGGTTACGATGGCAGATGACTGGCGATTTATTGTGATCAGGATCGCCCGGAGGACCCTCACAATTCTCCTTCTCCTTACAAATTTGATATTGAACCCAAACCACGTGATCGTGTAAACTCCCCATGCCGGTCAAGAAGAGCGCCGTATGCGAGCTCTCAGTAGACGCCGTCCGTGATTTGATAAAAAAAATGGTTCTTGATGCATAACTGTGTTGTTGGTGTATTTCTGTGCCACGAGTGACGAAAGGCGTCAAACGATGGAACGCATCATTGTGGTGCGATATCCCATTCCTCCTGGACCTCATGGTAGACTCTGAACCGCAGTTCCGCGCAGTTTACCAAACGCATAGACTGTGAAACTCCAGTATAGCCGTGGATGACGGGGAAAAACTCGATAGGCCATCAATGACAAAGGCCGCCAAAACCACTACTTGCCCGTTCCGATATTCCTGATCATGATGTATAATCATGCTTGATCCAGGGCTGATTTCTGCATCTTTTCGGCACGAAACGCGTCAAAGAATCATAACTTCTATTACATTCCTCTTCTGTTCCGACCACCATACTAGAAAAAAATTCTCCGATTCACCGGTGCCATTGGTTCCAACATCTGCAACATGAGAAGTTCTCGTCCTGGTACCGCGGAATATGCGTCCGCATGTGAGGTGCAAGGCCAGGCTGGCCAGCCCACTCTTGAGTCTTGACCGTGTATCTATCTATATCTATACATCCATCTGCAGGTGAGACAAGCCCATAACATAACCTGCCGTTTGTCGCTTATGTACCACTGCGATCCCGCCTGGGCATTACGTGCTTTGTTTCGTCCCTTGTCTCCGATGACAGGTCACCGGGACCACACCCGCCCATCGTGTCGTACCACTGCACAGAGAATGCAGGGGAATTAAAATCGGCATTCCATCTGGCTGGCCCACGTAGGATGGTGGCCTGTCCCTGGCGGCTTCCCCCCCGCTCGCGATGTCGATTTCCCCACCACGTCGTAAAGGTACTGGCTCGCTCGCTCAAGGTAGCTCTCCTTTCGCTCTGCGTATAGCGCACCCAGGCCATCCCGGCAAACTGCCCGACACGCCGACCCTCCCCCTCCCCCACCCCTCTATCTCCACAGGCTAGCGCATCTCATCTCGAGGATGCATCGCGGGAGCGAACGAATCCACGGTGAGCCGTAATCATGCTGCAGCGCACGAGCTTTACCGCAGACGACCGACCCACACACAGATACTTAGACGGAGCACGGGCCTTCTTCGCCGAGATTCCGAAGCCACGTCTGGCCCAGCGGTCGACGGGTCGGGTGGGGTGAGAAATGGAAACCGAAGACCGAGAGACTGGACAGCGGACAGCGGTGAGAAGCCCCCACCCACCCACCGCCACCTCTTTCATTCGCCCCACCCTCTCTTTCATTCCCGCCGCAGAGCGCTTTCCCACCGTGCCCTGACGCCAAACCTCGGCGCACGACACGGATGCTATACCTGATTGCAGAATGGATTTCAGAGAACGGCACCGAGGTACGTCGGACGCACCCTTTCTCGCATGGTGCTTTAATCTATCCATCATGAAGGATGAATGTCGACGCTGTGTTCGGTCGTCAATGTTCAGCAAAACGTATTCGAAACACATTTCAGCCTTTCAGTTTCACACCGTATAGGGCAGGAGCGGTACGACGTGCTGTTCTGCTGCGTCCTCTGTCTATTTGAACCCTCTCCGCAACGCTCTCGAATCTGTGGTAGGCACGATACGTACCAAACGTTTCAGAGCAAGGGATGCGTTGAGTGCCTTGCCTCGTCCTGCGCGATCTGGTCCCTGGATGCCTGAACGCGAGAATATTCCCTCAGATACAGTTCACGGGTCCTAGGGATAATGGAATGGAAAGGTGAGGACTTGACGTGCGGGGTGACGAACCGACACGGCGTGCAGCATGCATTAATTCATTCCGCCCCAGCATTCCGAGCGTCCGACGCAACGCAGGGGCAAACGCAGACGTACGACCAGCGGAAGATTCGACGCCCAGATTTGTCTTCGCATTCCGCATCGCGAACTGCCAGGCCCCACCCTACCCTAGGAAAATCACGTCGCTTAGGTATGTGCGCGTTTCAGAGTTCAGACGAAGGCATGCACGTACCCATTCTTTGCCTCAGCCCCCCGTGAAATGCGGTTTCACATCCAAGCCATGCGGACTCGTGGGAGGGAGTGGGAGACGCGCGGCCTTTCCTGTGCTCACTCGCCGGCCAGCCCGCTTGGTCCAGGAACTTCGACATCGTTCGTCCCGCGCATTCAGGGGGATAACGGAGGGAACACGGGTCCGCAGTCAAAAATTGATTGATGAATTCTTGTGGTCCCTTCTTGTGGTCCCTTCCCTGGATGGCATAAAGTAGACGCGACGATATGCCGTCTCAGTATCTCTCACTGCGAAAAGAAGGGAGAGACGGAGACATTTGCGATTGCAAGGTCAGCCCAGGCCTAGGGAGAGGTGAGACTTGACGTGCCGTTCTGTGTGCTGGGTGACAACGTCCAAGGCACCAGATATTCCGCAGCCACCATTCAGCGGGGCCGACACAGGTGGAAGACCCGATCGGTTCGACGCGTCTCCGCATCTCCACTTGCAGGCCCTGCCCTAGCCTCCCCAGGGAGACGAGACATACCTGCGACTTGGGTTAGGTTACAGGTATGTGTGTTTCAAACCGTAAACGGCGGACGTACCGTATCCACTCTTTGCCTCGGCCGCCTGCCGTCGTCGCGGCCAGATATCCTCTGGGTTCCTGCTGTCGCCTCACGTCAGCTGAGCACCTCGCTAGGAATTAGACGCACCGCGTAGGTCACTGTCGTCGGCCACTGCGCGTTACATCTCGGCTGGTAGGAGGGCAGCGGGTCGGTCGTGGTCGGTGGAGAGTGGAGGGTCGCGCAAGTCGCTGCGTACTACCTACCCCAGTGCACCTTGGTGCACGACGAGCGAGAGCGTCGTCTATGCAAAATAAAACAGGTCAGCTCAGCGATCATATCATCCCAAGCCAGACCCAAACAGAGCAGATCAGACCAGAACAGACGATCGCGCATCAGAAATGAATGAAACCAAAATTGGGGACAGACCCTGTGGCGGCGAGCGGGGATGCAGTGGCGATGGCGTGCTAGGTGTAAAATTTTAACCAAGGTCCACAAGGCGCAAAGGAAAGGCACCAACCAGACTCGGGATATAAAGCGACATGCCTTCGAGTCGGTCGAAGTGGCGGCTTCGGGCTAACAGACACCGCACGTACGAGACTAACATCCCACGCACGAGTGGGGGTATACGCGAAATGCGATTTCATTCAGCAATGCCTAGGATACAGCGGGTTTCGATGGGTGGGTGGGTGCTACAGGAATAACTTGGACGGCCAGCGCTATGTGGTTCTATAATCTGTAACGTGCGTCAGTAAGTATTAATCTCGAGGACGCAGGACTCACACGACTTGCGCGGGGCGAGGACGCGTGCGGAGACGTTGACATTGGTATCTGCACTCGAAGACGACGACGACGTACTCGCAACCGGGCGTTCCTACTCACGCCCACACCATCAGCGCCACACAAACGCAGCTAAAAAAAAGAGGCGCGCACCTCGATCTTCGCGACGCCCTCACACCGCTCGCGATGCTTCTCCCACAAGCCGGGATAATATCTGCTCCTGCGGTCGAGTTTGATGGTGCGGCGACACCCGGCGCAGAGAACGTCGTGCGGGGTCACGCGGAGGGCGCAGGGGTCGGATTCGAGCGCGAGGCGGCGCTCTGCTTCGGTGCGCGCGGATTTTTTGGGCGCGGAGGGTAGGCTACCGGGGAGGTCTGCTGCTGCGGTGGATGTGGATGTGGATGTGTGGCGGGTGGCGCGCGACGGCGACGGCGACGGCGAGCGGATGTCGCGGGCGTTGTCGTCGGTGGTGCTCCCCGAGGATGAAGGCGAGCTCGAGCCGCCCCTGTACGGTGTCCTCAACGACGTCGTCCTGTCCAAAATTTCTTCAGTTGTGGCTCATGACCCTAGTCAAGGGGCTTACTCGGCCCTCTGGCCCCTACACACCGCCGAATGCTCCCTGACAAGGCGCTGAATGTTTCCCAGTGGATTCGGGCCGTCGTACTCGAAGACATGGTCGCATCCACGGCGGCCGCACTCGTTTCTGAAGGCCAGGGCGGGGATTGTGGTGGTGGCATACATGGAGAGGAGAGAAGGATCGACACCACACGTGACACCCCTTGTCTTTCATCAGGAAATTCGGGAAAATCTTGATTGATGTTGTGTCGATCACAAATGAGCCGAAGATTGCCGAAACATTGTGAGGCCTTGCAATGCAATTGCAATCTTAATACAATGTTGGTCTCCACTTGCAAGTTCGCGTCTACATTATGTCGAATTCCAAGTTAATATCAATATTTTGCAGGTATTGCATGACATTTGTGAAGACACCCAAGTATTATATTTATCCGGGGTACCGTTACATCTGGGCAAAGTCTGTCTGTCTTCATCGATGCTTCATCTCTCTAGACAGATGCTTTATTGATTCTACGAACATCGATAGTGCCTTCCCCGCCTGCCTCAACATCCGACATCACCATCCGAGGCTTCCCCATCATCGTCCAAGTCACTGACAGAATCCGCCCTGTGGCTCAGAGTCTGAGTCGTCCTCTGAATCCCACTCACCCAGTTCATCATGATGCCCACTGCCCACCCGAGTTTCCTTCTGTAGACTGTAACTGGCGGCGGGCGCGGGTTGTCCGAGACGCTTCGAGACGCTTCTAAGGCTTTCAAACTCCGCCGATCGCATCTGCCATCCGGAACGTTTGATAGATGGCAACGGGTGGCGTGACATTTGGTTTGTCTCTTCTCTCCCACCACCCACTCTCCCCCGCTTCCCTCCTCCATCCCTTCACTCCATATCCTTCATGTACAATCCTGGCCTGCACTCTAACAAGCCTCAAGGGTCTCATCTCTCAAGAGCACCATCGTCCCGTCTTCAATGGCCAAGATCTCAAGCGCGACAACCTCGAGTTCTATCGTCTGCCCGAACAGCGACGACAAGCTTCAAGACAGTCACGGAGCCTGAGCCTTTCTGAAGCCCTGGGAGTGTGTCTTCTACCTCAACCCCGCCAGCATCCCTCCATCCCTTCAAGACCCGTGCTCTCCCCCCGCTCCCCTAGTTGTGGAAGGCCTATACAAGCCCAAGCCCCAACCTCCCTTCAATCTCCTCCTCAAGCTCAAGCCACGTCAAGTAGCTCCATCCTGACTGTATTTTCGTTCTCCCTGTGCACGCCGCGCATCAAACCACTGCGCCTATCAAGATATCCCTCTGGTCTATGATATTGTATCATGAAGTCTCAGGTTATCCGCGCACTCTGCTGCAACTCGCCGATACCTCACGACCTGCAAATCTATCACCGCTTGCTTTTACGACTCGGTTCTGAGCCTTCTTGCCATGCGCTCGAAGCGTGCCGCGCGGCTCTCGATGCCCTCCTCCTTGCCTAGAATTAGCACTCGAGATCCCCCCGCTCGCACAGCCGGTTATCTCCTCAGCAACGCGGGGGAAGTTGATGCATAGGTCATTACCTGATATTGTCGACTGAAATATATTTTGTTTTGTCTTTTTTTCCATTGATTTGAGCTTTTTATACAACAATTTAAACAAGCTACGGTGAGGTACAGGGTGCGCCGTCCTGCAGAACATTGTAATGTTCAGTCTGAACATTACAAACACAATATCTTGCGATGTATTGTCAGGTGTGGCTTGTGCGTCTTGTAAGACTGACAATGATTGTGAACATTGTCAATCGGCGCACGGATACTATAATGCCTTGTGATGCATGTCACAATTCTTGCGAACATTGTATGCCTTGCAAACGTTGTGATGACATTGCAACGCATCGTAATGATTTCCCCGATTTGCTGATGTTCTTTCGGTTTTTCGAACTCAGATTATTGATCGATCACTTTTTCAGGTCTTCCTTTTGTTCTCTTTCTTGCACGGTTACCACTTTGGTATAAAAACATCGGAGGAGGCGTCTATAGGACAATGCGAAGTGGTACGCAGTGCGGGCACCCCGGACGCAGGCTTCTTATCAAGGGGCTGAGACTCATCATACCGCGCTAATTTCTAATTAGACCATGATTAGATCGACTTCCTTCTCTTCCTTCTGTTCTCCTCCCAAGCCGCATCGCATTCTCAAAATTTTATCGACGTTCTCGGCTGCGAATCAAAATAACACCCGCTCTTCCGTACTTATAATTATACCAACAAACAATGCCCTCCCCAGCGCGACCCAACAACGATCACTGGCACTGACAGGACGCACTGAACCGTAAATCTGATGAATGGATGTAAGTAGCCGGGATGTAACCGATGGATCTATCAGGATGTAAGTTGCAGTTACAGCTGTTTCCGAAAACCTTGAGACACGTCGCTCTTTTTTTGCCGCTGCTCAACTTTTGATCAAGTGATAAGGACTACTGGATTTAGGTAGCCGACGACAGCGGAATGTGCCCAGCCTAAACTGCCACTAGCAAATGCACTTGAAAATGTAAGTGACGGGATTTGTGAAGGTATTTCCACAATAACCAGTGTTACAGTTGGCCAGCAGGCAATTATGACCCTCCTTCACCAAGTATCCGTATTTTCACTCGAGAAACAGCTGACTGATTCCTGAACACGAGCCGAGCCTAGCCGAGGGTAGCCGGGCCAAATCCAGTAGTTCTTATCACTCGATCAAAAATTGAGCAGCGGCAAAAAAGCGCGACGTGTCTCAAGGTTTTCGGAAACAGCTGTAACGTTATCATGCGTTGCTTCGCGGGAAACACCAATTGCAACATAGTTTCAGTTTTGAACACGTCTTTCAAAGACAATCCTTCGCACGAATGCCGTATAAGTAGCTTGAAATACACTCATCAGGACCGATCATGGTGGCGCACGCACGCCTCGAAGTTTACTTACAACTTTGGTTGGGTTGGGTAAGTTGCAACGGAGAAACGCCGACGGTGCGACCTCCCTCCATCAATTTTGGTTTGGTTTGATAAGTTGTAACTTAGAAGCGCCTCCGTACTGGCTGGTCGTTTGGTTGGTTATTCACGGAAGGAAGACGCAGGGTTATTCAACAGTATCTATGGATCTCTTTAGATATCTACTATCTATCGAGGTATCTAGGTATCCATCTATCTAAATAATTTATCTACGTATCTAAGAGATTCATCTCTCCATCCATGTCTATCTTATCCACTTCCACGCTCATCTAACTATCCAGCTATTCAAGTATCTACCTCTGCCTTCCCATTCCCACCATCTCACAATACATATGCACTGTAACTCTGATTCAGGTGCGGCGGAAGTATCACCTATCAAAATCAACATCGAATCAAAAACGCAACCATCCATCTATAAAGGGTACAGTGAACTATCTCCTTGCTATCTCCCCAACTCGAGATTCCCACCTCACTCCTCAATGCACACGCATGCGCCTTCCGATATTTGTGAGGACTCTTAGCGCAGTTGGTAGCCCGTTCGCTTACATCAATGAAAAAAGATTGGCGTTATGCGCAAAGCGGCGGGTGCGATTCCTGCAGAGTCCATACCAAGGTGCTAGGCATTTTTTTCGAGATTACAGTACTTCCCCATCCACTATGTAAAGGTAATGATTCATCATTCATTCAATCATCAAACACGCAACCGTCCATCCACGTATAAACGTCGATCTGATCGCACATTCGCAATACTTCGATTCTCGATGTAAAGTGGGGAGATAATCAACTCAGACTCACCACGCATCCGATTTCGCGATGACGGACTCTTAGCGCAATTGGTAGCGCATTCGCTTGCGTTAGGTGAGGGCCTTTCTAACGGTATGCGAAAGGGCGTAGGTTCAATTCCTACAGAGTCCATTCCATGGGAGGGGTCAGTTTCTTTTTGTCGAGATTACCTCTTCGTTCAAAACTGTAAATCTGATCCAGGTAGAGAGTCCTTTATCAACAAATGCAACCTCATCATTGTATTCTTCGCAACCATCTCAGTTCCATGTTCTTGCATACCTTTCCTTTCGTGGGACGAGAAGAGAAGCTTGAATCCGTGCCCGCTAACACCGATGCCGGTCAATTACACGCTCGCTCGTGCCACATCGGGCTCTTAGCGCAGTTGGTAGCGCGTTCGCTTCGCATGTCGCGATCTCAATGCGAAAGGTCGTTGGTTCGATTCCTACAGAGTCCAATCAGTATTGCTTCCTTCCAATTCAACTCTGATTGCAGTTCGAGCATGTGAGGACACAGTTTTAACTTTCATGTCAACATTTCGCTGCCGAGATGTCCGGTAGGGCTGATCACTCTGCCCGACTTCTGCCGGTCTATATGCACTTTTATTCCCGTCCTATATGTTGGTGATCCCGTCTCAAATGTGGATGTTTTGGCGCCTTCCGCACAAAATAGATAACGATCATTTTCCAGTGGGATTGTTTACAGGGAAATTGGTGATTTCTATTTGGGTCCCGCCCGATTTATAACTGCTTAAGCCTGATTTACAAACGAGGTAATGGACAAACGGGGAGAGATGGAGAAATGGGAGGTGGAGGCGCAAGCACAGTGTAATTCCCCCATGGTGCAGGACGAAAACACATTTTTTGAATCATATATGGGGAAACCCCACTGCGAACGAATTATTGAGGTTGAAGAGGAGAACGAGAGAGCTTGAAACACACCTAGTGCAGAGACCCAAGAAAGCTGTGGACTGCATCATTGACCCTCTGCCAGATGGTGATCCCGGTTCTGACCGCCGAGAAGATGTATGTACCGGGACGATACTGTTCCTCCAATACTTTTAAGCGCTGGTCCAGCGCCCGGAGTTCTATCGCAAGTGCTGGTGGAGTCGTCAGCAAAAGCAAAAATGCAATATCGAGAGATTCCTTGCCTCTGATTTCTACGAAAAATGCTAGTTTAGTGTGGGGAAAATGCATACCGAGACAAGAGATTACACACCGGCTTGGATCTCATTCAAGTTCTGGACCGGAGCAGTGACAGTCGAATCGTTGGACGACGTGCGTGGATGGACTATAACGGGACCCGCAGAGGAGTCCTTGACCCGCGTTTTGCGTTGTGGCCGTAAGTGGGCAGGTGCTCTGCTTTGGAATAGATGGGGAGAAATCCCGGGAAGGAGCAGTGGCTTTTGAGTTTTGGTAGACGGGGCTGACATCGGAGGGGAGCGAAAAGAAGAGTGTCGAGCTGCGACCTGATTTTCGAATTTGTCTGATCGGCCTGTGATCCGATCCTCAACTGCGCAGCTCCTATGCCTTAGAAACCCTATGGACATTGATGGCCACAATTCGGTACGCGCCGAGGGTTTGGGTACCGGGGAAAGTGGTGAACTCTGAAAATTGAATTTGAATCTTTTCTAGCGGCAGCGGGACGCAAAAGACAAGGATGCGGGAAGAGGCGCCATTGGTCTTCAACAAGTCAGCTCCTCGGGATGGTACAAGATGCGAACGGTTGAATTTTCACTGCAAATAACGATGAATGTGATACACGAGTAGTGGAAGATAATTGGGGGCGCAACAGACCCCAATATTTCGCCACAAGAAAGGCGCGTATTTCTGGAATCAAGAGAAAGGACAAGATATCGCTTACGGCCCTGCGCTTCGTAAGCAGGAGCACAGTCAGCTACAAATCATATATACCTTCAAGACACGACTATGATTCGGTTTTTCGGTTGTTGGTGTCAAAAAAACTCTCCGGCCACGGGCTGTAAGCCCAGACGCGCGATGGAGTTTGCTCGAAGCCCGTTACGGGTGGCCTCCAAGCCTTCGTAGCGCTGTGGGTTTCGGTGAACAATAATTCAGACGGAACAAGTGTCGGTCACGCACCTGAATACTTCGAGGCAGTCGGCTTTGTTGAGCCACCTTCCCCTTCTCTTTCCGTCCGGTGTAAAGGCTCCGCACAAGGCTTCGTTCACCATCTCGTCGGTTACGTTGTCTGTGGTTGGTAGTGTCATGACCGGCGAGTCGATAACGAGACATCTACAGGCGCCGTGAAGAAATCAGCACTGAATAAAAGTCGGTACGTACTCCCTGACGATAGCCTGGACAACATCGAACACCGTGACACCGCACGCATTGGTCGCTTTCGCCTGAGAGGAAGGCTCGTCCCAAGGAATACCAGGCAAGAACGTTCAAGGACGCACGCAAAATGGGCCGTTTATGCCGGTGTTACCTCGGAGGTCCACTCTGGGTTTAACGACCACCTGCGTGACGGTGGGGCGCGTAGCGAAGTCGTCTGCGATGCTGAGGTCGATTATCGCAGATTTGAGTCTTTTGCCAGGAGAAGCAGAAGGATGGTAGATGGCGGCGGTTCTGAATATTTTCGCCCATCAAGTACTTAGGACATGATCTGCAACGCAGAATGTATATGTGAATCTGGATTGTTTCTCCGGGGGAGTGTGTGATTGAGCTCACGACTACCCGATCGCCTGAACCGTCAAATCCATCGAGCTCATTGGATCCGGAATCATCTGGAAACAAATCGATGAATACAAGCCTGTTAGAGCGCACCGTAGGTGTGCCATACCTGCGATGGAACGACAGGTCCTCTTGTACAGAAGCTGCGCTATCTCTGGATCCTGACCAACAAGCTCGTTCCATTGTTTGCAGACCATACTGGCTCGGAGGATATCGAAGTAAGCGAGCAACTTGAGAATTCTGGCCAGGAGTTCCGGTGGAAGGGCGCAAATCTGCAGGCTGAGCTCAGCAGTGGGCTGTAAGATTTAAAGCTCATAGTAAGCGTCTGCGCTCGAGGATCTCGGCGAAAGAAACCTTACCTCCAGTGTTAATGTCTCGCAAATCATCGCAAAGGGAGGAGGGCAAAATGAAGGATGCCGCGGGAAGAAGAAAAGCGTCAGGAAAAGTCACATGACGGTGAGTTCTAAGTCCGACTTCTCCGACCCGGACTTGGACGAAAATAATTAAAAATTGCGATGAAGTCGAGTTGAACACTCCGCTAGACTTCCAACTTCAACGTACAAGTGTGGATCTGTGATGTGAACAAACCAAGATCCTGTTTGAGCATTGTCAACGCTTCCACAGCAAGCCGTCATAGCACGAAATGGCTCCCGTTTGCGGTGTATGGAAAGGAATGTTGCGATGCTGGTGTTCACCGAGAATGAAATCCCAAGTCAACTGTAATTTAGCGAGCGTGTTATCAGTCCGGGAGGTAGATAGGTAGCATTGCATAGGACGGGCGCTATGCATCGATCCCGCAGAATTAAGCTAGATAATGTCCGTTCAATAAACTCGATCTCGTGCGAAGCTGAGTTTTGGGCTGGCGCCTCAGAAATTGAAGCTGGCGACCCAGTTCTGGTTTGTGTTACCCGTGGTGCAGTGCCAGATCTGGAGCTGAAAAAACCAACAAATCAACGGCTGTCAATCGAAGAGTTGGCGCATTAAGCTCACCTGTGTTCCAGTAGTCTGCTTCCCATCAGTGAGGTCGACGCACTGAGATCAAAACGTCTTAGTTCTATTCGTCCGGAACAGAACAGAACAGAAGCTCACCATATTCGAAGCCGCGACATTCTCAATATTCCCCGCCTGCCAATCGAGATCCCACGCATTAGATGGGTTGGTTTGCGAGCAGTCGCTCAACACGAGCTTTGTACCCGCGCTTGTCGCATCCCCGCTCGTCGCAAGACACAGGCTAGGGTTTTGCGCAGATTTGATTATTCCAACACTGGAGCCGATCCAGGTCTGCGCGGCGGAGTTGGAGGAGCAGGTCTCGACGGTCACTGGAGCCGATGTGGAGTTTGCAGAGGCGGAAATGCAAAGAGAGGTGTCGGAGGCGAGCGAGAGGGAGACGCTGTACGGGTGCAGAGAAGAGGATGATTCACCAATTTTGGACCGAAGGCAAGAAAGAGACCCACGATTTAGGCTCTGTTACAATTGCAATACCCCAGTTCTGGTTTGAATTCGAGGAAGACGCATCGCAGTCCCAGATCTGCATCTACGGGAATGAAAGTTAGTAAGGTGAGTATGAGGACGCGTAACGTACAACGTTCCCGTTTGTAACGTTTCCATTCGTTGCATCGACGCACTGTTGGTAGGATTAAGGCGATGGTAGGATCCAGATGTAGGTGTTGAAATGCATGTACCTTATTCTTTCCGGCCCAAACAATCTGCGGTGACCCTGGTGAGCCCGCGCTAACCCACTGCTGGTCTGTGAAAAGTGTGTCTTAGTGGGAAGGCCAGCAAATAGCGGCGAGGACGTACTAGTGTTCCCAGAAGCGCATGTCCAGATCTGAAGTTTCGTCCCATCCCCATCCACCCCATTTACCGCATCCAAACACTAATTCTGAGCTAATGTAAAGGCGCGCGATAGAAACACACCTTGTCCCCGAAGATTTTAAGGGCCCCAGGCTTTCCTACACCGGCTGCAGCGACCCAAGTGTTAGAGGCACTCGGCGGGAGGCCAACGGGACAGTCCTGGATTATCACAGGGGCGCCATCGGCGTTGCTCGAGGCGGTAAGGCAGCCGCCGACGGGACCTAGGCAAATCAGCGGGGAGAAATTGGACTTTGTAGATCTGTATGCGCTCACCAGTCGGGATACCAGTATCAAATGTCAAACTTTGTCCGGGCCTGAAAAGAAAACAACGCCCACATGTGTGAGAAAGACAATCGAGTGCTCGGAGGATGAGTCGCACAGCGGCACCTGAGCGTTAGCATGTAGGGAGAGATAAATCGTAGCAAAAACCAGGGAAGTGAAGCGGGAAGTGGGAGCCATCGATAGAGGAAGGGGATGGTGTCGCCATGACAGCCATCTTATAAGTACCAGGAACAAAGCGTGAATGACGGTAATCTCGGTCCCAGATGTTCGGGTGTGCGCTCCGTGATCCGAGGCAGATGTTTTGATGAAAAAGATGGGCGGAGACACACACCCTAACATCTGGTGTAATTCGTAGAGTAACCATGCGACCACTCCAATCCGTCACAAATGTCACCTCTAATCAGTGCGATAATCATTGCGATAACAGCTGATAACAGCTAATGTCCGTACCAGCGTGAATACTGACGACGATTTCGACTTTCTGTATGCCGATGACTGGGATTTGACTGGGACTTCAACCTTGACAACAGTTTGGAACACGTAGACGTCGACTAAGACGATGAACAGACAACCGCACCGCAGATGATGAGCGCGAAGTAAATGAGCCTATACAGCTCTCATATACAGCGGGGGAAAGGCCCAACTGGAGGGTGAAAATGTCCTCGAGAAAGTCAAGAAGATAGATCTTGAAACTCATGGCCGAGGAATAGTATAGGAGGAAGAGACACGTCCCGTCACTGTTTGGTCACACTTTTGATTCATAGATGATCATTAGATAGCGGTAGATAATCGCAGCGTGACACGGTCGCATGGTTGCTATGCGAATTGCACCAGACGTTCGAGGGCAGTGTTCTCCCATCTTTTTTCATCAACACGTCTGCCTCGGATCAATCCGACCGCCTAGATAATGCGCCTGCCCGAGAACGGATGGGAACGAGACTAGAATGACGGCAATGATTCGCCGATGAAACGCTGTGAAGTCAGGAAGAGCGGATCATCGCGTTACGCGTAGAGCGTTGTGGCGGTGCGCAGCCAAACATCACACAATACTTCTCCTCTCCTTCCAGTCTCCGACCTCTTCAGTCTCATTCCTGCACCGGAATCACTTGAATGTCGCCCTTTAGTCTTGCGTATCCAATGCGTATCTACTATCCGACATTCCCAATCCTGCTGCTGTTGCAGGCATGTTTGCGCTCGGGCACAGACACACTGCTTGCTCTATTAGTGCTGGCAAAGTTCGGTTCGGTTCGAGTTCGGGACACTTTTCTCCGGACGCCGAACCTGAACCTTGCGTTCGGTTCGAGGAAATGCCGAACGCTGAACCTGAACGCGGCGTTCAGGTTCAACGCGTTCGGTTCAGCGTTCACCCGCGTTCGAACGCAGAACCGGACGTATTTTTTTCAAAACCGTATTAGAAGTAGTCGAGGAGGAGGCCGAGGACGAAGAAGGGCCGGAAATGGGGTGCTGGTCGGCTACGTCGTGGAAGACTTCCGAAGAACTGAATGTCGGCAGCATCGCGGAGAGAGCCATCGGGGTTTTGGGCACATTCAAGGCTAGATTCTGCCATCGAATGAGATGGGAGGTGGGAATGGGCGATACTGAAAACGAAAATGCTTGCCTCTCTTATAAAAATGAGTCCGCGAAAAAAAAATACACGTGAATTAAATCGGGAACTTGGGCAATTGCTCTGGCACAGTCACTTCACAGGCAGTCTTGACGCGAGAGCACTTGAGAAAATTCGCCAGTGATTCAGCGTAATTTGACGTCAATTTCACAGTCTTTTATGGCGAATAGGACTTGAATGTGACCACGATAGTCGAACGGCATCGTGCGCGTGCAAGGAATGGGTGCATTAGGGTGGATGCGCTGTTGCGTCGTACGAAGCAAGAGGAAGCCATCGCGTCGTGAGCAAGAGCAAGCCTTCGGAAGCGACCGGAACAATATGTGATCGGCGGGAAGAATTGATTGGCAGTAACATCAAAGTAACACACGCTAAATAATAATAAAATATTCACCGCGGTTCAGCGTTCGAACGCGTTCGAACCACGTTCAGAAAATTCAACCAGCCAGGGAACGCCGAACCTGAACCGCAGGTTCGGTTCAGGAGCTCTCCGAACCTTGAACCTGAACCTGGCGTTCAGTTCGGTCCAGTTCAGGTTCGGACCGATTTCCGAACCGAACTTTGCCAGCACTAGCTCTATTCCTTTCCGTGCGCCCTGCCTGACCATCCTCACCCACCGCTGGATTTATTGCGGTCATCGAAATGGCTGCTTCTGGCAGGAGTCGGACGTCTCCATTCACGTATGGATCCTACTGTCCTCTTCAAAGCTGTGCTTACATCCTAAATAGATCGTATCGCTTCTTTCGAAACCTGTCCCTCCCGCTCGTACCCATAGCTCGGCTCTTCCTCTGCCCTCGGATACGCCTTCCACTCCATATCATCGCACCCACCCCCACTCGCCCCGAGTCGATAACCGCGACCCCGGGTCTGCCGTGAGTGCAAGTAAGCCATCCCGCGTGCGCCTCCCATTCCCATTTACCCTCCCCGACAGTTTGAACCTCCACCCAGTCGAGTCTCTGTGTCAACTTTGTGTACAGCGCTTTCGTCGTGAGTAGTGCATCGCTTGTGGGTTCTATATCAACCCCGAATATACATTGCAACGGACCTATTCTCCGTGCCGTATTTGTGAGATGGGGCGAACGAGGAATTGGAATGCGCGCCTCGCTCTCTGTCTCTGGCAACTCTCTGTTCGATGATCCTCACCGATTTTTCGCGTCATGGAAACGAATGCTTGTGGCATGCGCAAGAGCAGTTCATTTCCATTCTCGTATGTCCCTAGTTTCCTGTTTCAAAGCTGTCGCGTTGACATCCTAAACAGTTACTCGCTTAGTTTTGATCCTTTCGACGAACCGGCTCTCGCGCTAGTACTCGCGGCTAGGCCCTTGCTCGTCTCTCGAATACGCCTTCCACTCAATATCATCGGACTCCTCCCCCGCTCGCCCCGACTCGGTGGAAATATCCCATGCCGCGCCTCCCGTTCACCTTCCACCCCTAGGAGTGAACAGCGTGCAGTTGGGGATCAATTATTCACGTTCCAATTGTACTATTCTATATGTCTGCATTTCGTTTCACATTTCTTCAGGCACGGGTCACGCAGCGCTGACATATCAATTGCCTACCCGGAATTGGCCATGTCCCAATTCCGATTCGTTTAGGGGACGTGGAGGGTGCTGATTCGTCTTGCCCTTTTGAATCTTCGCCACCCACTGATTAACAAAATTGGTACGAAAGCAAAGTATTCCACAGAATTCGTCATGGACTCATGGTGTCTAGGGCACCAGCATTTGGAATAGTCCACCGAAGTTGTATTTACCCGTCTGGTGCGCGACTATTATCCGCCAACCCACTGATGACCCACTTCCCATCCTTCTTCAACAAACTCCAGATATCTGTTCCAACATGGTGCAGCACACCGTCAAAATAAAACTCATACGGTGTCCACGCCATCGCGATGTCGCTGTCTACGAGCACAGTTGGCTGGGCGGAAATGATCTCGGACATCTCTTGTGGGTGGTCGAACGGGATGCGCTCCACGACGCCGACGAGGTTAGTGAATATCGGGGTGTCGTTGCGGAGGAGCGTCGCACCGCCCGATGGGAGGACGAGCGAGAGCATGCCCGCTTTGTCGCGCGCGGCAATGCCGTCAAGAAACTTCTCCGCGACAGCTATGACCGCAAGCTGGTCGTCTGTGAATCCGGCGGTGCTGTATTTCATGGCTACACTCTGTGGGCTGTTTAGGGCAGCTCTCCCAGAACGAGAGATACGCTTGGTACTGGATTTTTTCCTTCAAATCGACAGTCACGCGTCACGCACCTCTGTGTCGATCCCGAAATTTGGTCCTGGTCACGCGTCACCCGGGCCTCTGTCGAACGTCCCGAGCGTCACAGCCAGTTCAAAATTGCCTGAAAGACGCAAAAAAAGAGAGGGAAATGTCGAAATTTTCGGGGTGTCACGCCAAAATTCGCCTGCTGTCGAATTGTCGAATAGGTAAATCCGGTCACGCGTCACCCCCCCTGTCGATTTGAAAGAAAAAATCCAGTACGACCTTTTGGCTGGAATGGGCAAGCTGGTTAGCGGATGACTCGTTCGTGGCTTCTTTGATACATCAAGGCTGTGTACGTGCCACGATTGGTTGGGCGAAACACACGCGGCAGCGCTGCGGAAAAGGAAGCCTGCACAGCGCCTTAATCGAGTTTGCTCTTAAACGAGTCCATCTCTTCACTTTTCATGATCTGCCAAGGGTGCCCGCGAACATCAAGGGGTAAGGCACGACTTCAAAATGATCAACTTCTCAAGCATTTGCGTGCATTTTCTCTCCTTATCTGCGTACCTGGGAACCAATTCGAACCACGAATGTCGACAGACGTTGACCAGTGATACATCAGAGTATGCCACGCCACGCTGTGCACGGATCTTCGATTATCTAGTTGATGTTCTCCAACGGAGTTGCATTGGGAAAGCATCAACTTAGAATCGACGTACAATTGAGGCCCACAGAGCGCTGAAGCGATGAGAACATTCGCGCAGGCGAGTATGAAGAGTTTCTCGAGGCGACTCGGATCCGGTTGGATCCGCTCCTCTTCGTATCCGTAGCGCGGAGTTCTGGATCGCGAAGGAGTGTCGTCATCCTGGCGTAAAAGTTGGTGGGTGTTGGTGAGAGGAGGAGAGCAGAAACTTGGCTAGCATGATGCGAGCGGTGTGGAGTAATATACCCTATACTAGCAAAGTCAATGGCGGCCACCGCTGGCCACCAGTGGTTACCGGTGGCCATTGGTGGCCATCGGGAGATGGTGATTGGCGATGTTCTTCATCGTGATTCAGTGACCTGGGGCTGATCCGTCCAGTGATCCTACCACCACCACTGAACTCCAGTGGTTTTCACCGGAAATCATCAGCCTTCAAACCCGAAGTCTTCGTGATTTGGTGCAAAATTTAAGATAATTCTGAGAACTTTGCACCGCTGGTGTAACAGTATTGCTGAATACAATAACAAGCCATACCTGAGGAAGAGTCGGCTTTTATAAAAATTAGGAACATATTTCAATGATTCAAGCCCAGAGCCCGGTGTTGATGCCTTACCGGTCCTATTCCCCATGTATCTTTTGCAAAGGACAAGAACATGGTGTACCTTTCGCTAGAGTTGAAAGTTGAAAAGCGGCATCAATTATGGTACAAGGTAGAGCAAAAACAATATTATGAATTCGAAAAAATCCAGTGTGGCCCAATGGAATCCATCGTAAACCACTGGATGCTTTGGCTCGAACACGCCACTGGTGTCCAATGGATTCCATTGGAAACCATTAAACCGACAGTGCTGGCCAACGTCAGCCAGTGCCGAACGATGCCGATCAGCTGTTTGATAGCTCCGGGTGTATTACTGGCCTGGCGCTGTCTCGGTAACCCAGACGTTTGAGTGTGACCTACTTATCTTATCACTGTCCCGCACTGTTCCGGCGGAGTTTAAATAAATGATAAGAAAACATGGGGCTCGGATCACACTCAAACGTCTGGGGCAT
Source organism: Mycena haematopus (assembly GCA_029281435.1). NCBI lineage: Eukaryota > Fungi > Basidiomycota > Agaricomycetes > Agaricales > Mycenaceae > Mycena > Mycena haematopus. Next base: position 53,895 of record JARJCV010000272.1, read on the forward strand.
TTGGTATAGCAACACCCCCCATCCGGTCACACTTTTTCGTGTCACACTCTCTTCAGAATAGCGTCCTGCCTGACCTGTGAGTACCCAGTGAACCACAGATGTGTGTTTGAGAATCCTGTATACACATCAAACATAATGGCATTTTTTTCGGCGCAGTTCGAAGTCAAAATGGCACAGAGATAGCGCAGATGGTGTAAGATAGTAGCAGTTTTGAATTTCATGCAACGGCTCAGAAAGCTAAGCAAAAAAACCTGGGGAAAATGTGAGAGCCCCCAAAGATGTAAAGGTTTTGATACATGGACAGTACTTAGGCCAACGAGGGTGGGGAGGGACAGGGAGAAGTGCTGTGACAGTGTGGGGGGTATCACTATACCAAATGCCCCAGACGTTCTAGCGTGATCGTGGCTCCACCTTTTCTTATCATTTATTGAAACTCCGCCGGATCAGTCCGATACATAGATAAGATAAACGCGTCACGCTAGAACGTCTGGGTTACCGAGACAGGCCTGGCGGTGTGCGATACTTTACGGCAGGCACGGCAGATCTGATCCGTTGATCATCTGGCAAGGCCGGCGTTGATCCGTTGATCGGCCGTTGTTCAACCCGCGCTTTCCAACGATATACAATCCGGAAATATACGCACGCGGGCTGCGTTCATCGGTTATTTGACACGTATCGGTTCGAGGTTTGAATACGGCTCCGTTCCCTCGAACAATCTTCCGGGGTCTGGCCAACTGGTTTCATATAAACCGTCAAGGGCGCCATCGAATTACTGGGTGCCGCCCTTGAGCCTGTGAAGAAGTACAAGATACTGAGGGTTAGCCAGGGCTTCTGATAGCCGATTCAAAATCTTCGGAAACATCCTCGGTAATTCCCGCGAAATACCTCAAATATCAAGTTCGGTTGTCGCACTGGATTTGAAACTCAGTATTGTAGGTCATAACTCTACAAGGGCCCACAAGGATGGTATCAATGTTTGCTATTCAAAGTATAATTATTTTGGTCAGTTCATGACAATAACAGGTTGTATATAATGTGTATTGTAGCAAAAGGTCCTTTCTTTGTTCGTGGTGGGTATCAACTTCTTCCATTATATTTCATTCATCTCCACTGTGCTTGGCGCATCTACAACCCGAGCGAGGCGAGGGTGAGGCCGAAAGCGAGGGACTCTAGGAGGCCGGCGACGTCGATGAGTCTGCGAAAGGGCGAATAAGTTTGATGTCAAAGTCTAAGAATAATGCTAAACACATACAGGACCGCGACGAGGTTAAGCACGCCGGCCAAGAGGCCCTCGAGACCGGTTAAAACCTGGTTAAGCGCAGTGTCGACGCCGCTGAGGAGAGTGCCGAGGTCGGGAATGGCTGAGGCATCGGCAAGGAGGGTGTCGAGTGCTTTGGTGATGTCCTGCATACCGCCGTCAATCGAGTTTCGAAATAAGTAGAATAAACAAAACTCACGGTGATGAGCGTGGTGACGAGGTTGGCGATATCGTCATCCGACTGGCGCTTACTGGAGGAGACGGGTGTCAGGGCTCCGAGGGAAGCGGTCGCGGTGGTGAGGGCGGTGGTGAGCTCGTTGATGAGGGGTGTGACCGTGGTGTCGGTGGCCGTTCCGGCAGACGTGAGGGAAGCTGCAGGTATGTGAGCGAACAGTGTGGATGAAACTCGTGCGACGTACTGATTTGGGGAAGGATCGTGGCCGTGGAGCTCTTCAGGGTGTTCAAGACGGCCTCGACGTCGGCGGTTGTGGAGCGCTTCTCGGTGACTACGGCACCGGACACGAAGCTCGTGGCGAGGAGGAGGAAAGGCGCAAAGCGAAGGCCGAACATTGTGAATGATATGAGGGATGGGGGTGGGTGTAAGGTGGGTCGTAAGGTGAGTTGTATGAGTTGAGTTGGTTTAGTGGATGATACTTTTCGTTGAATCCTTGCCCTCTTTTATACCACAAGAAAGAAATTCGTCATAGGCCGTGTAATGTGCGACAGTATTCGTGCGCGGCGAAATTTGTTTCGCGAAAGTTGGAGTGGGAGACCCATCAACCAAACATCCCCAAGTGGAGACGCCGTAATTCTTCTTCCTGATCCCGGCAGGAATCACAGCGCCCCTATGCGAAAAGCGTTATGCAGATGTACATGCATATGTCAGGACTTGGAACCGCCGACTCACCAGTTAAGCGCCCTCTTTCCGTTATAAGCTCTGGAATTCGCTGCTCCACTGTGGGCAAAGAAATCGATGCTCGGGGGTAAAAACACCAGAATAGAGTTCTGTAGAAGGCCTGTGAGCCTCGTGTGGAGCTATGAGCCAAAATATGAAGGACATTGGCAATCTCCGCCCGCGTACAGAGCCTATAGACAAAATATGATGGTTCCCGCGTACAGATGGAGTGAAATTGCGCGTCACTGTCGCAATATATGGAGCCAATTAAATGCATCTGTCTTTTTTTTTTTCCGGTCGTTCTCTCCTCCAACAACGAAATGGTAAGGAGAAGAGAATTTGAGAAGGACAGGCAGCCTCAAATAGAACGCGCAGAAATAGGCGCGACGGAATATGTCCAGCTGCTTGACTTGATGCATGATGACGTCACTTGAAAAGCGGTGTTGGTGTGGAGTGAGCTTCGTGGGACGCCGGTTGCGAGCGAGCGGCGTAACCTGGTGCAGCGTGTACATTTCTCACGGAAATGCGAGAAATCGCAATTACTAATACACATCACTACGGTCTGGACTCTGGACTTTCTGTACAACGCAAGTCAACTCAGAAGACAAAAAGCTATGGAATACGCACCCCGTTAACCCACACATTCTGGCCAGCCACTGTGCGGCCGCGCTCGCAACTTTCTAGACATATCCCTAATTTACATTCCACGCAAGGCAGTCGAATTCAGACAGCAATGTAATACGCACCCCGTTAACCCCACATTCGGGCCATTGAGCCACTGTGCGGCCGGGCTCGCAAGGAAGGAGACTACAGGTGCGATGTCGTCGACTTCACCCAAGCGACCAATCGGCGCGAGTTTGGTGATATGGTCAATCAGCTGCTGCGACTTCCCTTCACGGAAGAGCGGCGTGTCTACGGGCCCGGGCGAGACGGTGTTGACAGTGATACCCCTCGCGCCGAAATCATTCGCTAGGATCCGAGAGATTTGCTCAACAGCACCCTTGGTAGCGGTGTAGACGAGCGCATTCGGAGCGACGGCTATGTACATAGGTCAGTCGATGGGTTCTTCAGAAACTGAGAGTAGAACACGCACTGGAGGCGCCGGTGAGACTGCTGGAGAAAAAAATGATGCGTCCGCCCGCTGGACAGTTAAAATCGTGAGCGCGAATCTTCAAGTGCCGCGGGAATGAACCGTACGTGCGGGGAGAAGTGGTGCTGCGGCTTTGGCCAGGAACAAGGGTCCCTTCACGTTGGTCGCAAAGTGCGCATCGTAAAATGCCTCGTCGACGTCCACGAGAGCCTTGGATCCCATGATTCCCGCGTTGAGAACGAGAATGTCGATCCCACCGAACGCCTTGACGGCCTCGTCGATGAGATGTTGCCCGCCGGCGATCGTTGACGCGTCGGCCTTGACTGCGACGGCGGATCCACCGGAAGCCTTGATGGAAGCGACGATCTCGTCAGCAGCCTTGGCATCGTTGACATAGTTTACGACGACACTGGCGCCTTGCTCGCCCATGTGTCTTGCAAGCGCCGCTCCTATGGAACGTGGGATAATTCTATTTGGAAACCCGGTTTCCAGCGGAAACCCCACCTAGCCGAGAAACCCACAAAATGGTCTATTTGGAAACCCATCCTCTGATTTCGGCTCATCACGGAGTTTCAACTCGGCAAACTGGCCGATCGGCATCCGATGTTGCCCAGTCAGTGCTTTTTTCCAAAGATTCAACTTTAGAGTGATTAGCTATTGCAGCTGTGACGGGAGCTCGGACCACAGGATAACCAAGATCATCTTGCACTGAACACGTTGGACCATACTTCACACTACACCATTATTATTATACCGCCGCCTTGCACAAAATCCGTAGCCCGGGCCCGCGATGTTTTCAAGCTGGTATGTGGCCACTGTTGCGGGTATCCAAACCCGCGAACGGGTCACATATCTTATTCAACCAGAGCCTTCAGGATTCGTGGTATGCGTTAATTTACAAGTACTTGATTGATCATTCCATAACCAGCACATTCTTGCAGTCAGCGAATCATAATAGACGACGGTCGCAGCGAGAAGATTCTCTCATCCTGCTAAGTACATATTTACCACAAGGGCCGGCCACGTACCGCCCGGGTTACAGATGCCAAAGAAGGGTACCAACAAGGTGGGGTGCCCAGCATACTCGTAACTCGAGTTGATTGATTGTTATGCGGAATAAAATGAATCGAACACAGATATAACCGTGGGACCGTCATTTGATATGATCTGCCGAGATGCCGGCTGGTGCCGAGAATGGGGTTTCCTGTGGAAGCCGGGTTTCCAGATAACATGTTTGATAGCCGAGGGGTTTCCGCTGGAAACCGGGTTTCCAAATAGAATTATCCTGGAACGTGAAGAGCCGGTTATGACGGCGATTTTCCTGCGGGATCATGGGTCAGACTGACGGGGATACAATAGAAACCGGCAGATACCTTGCAGCGAGTAGGACATTGCAGGAAGCGCAATACGGAGGTGGTTTGTTGCATCTGGTGAAAGCAGCGAGCGCGAGGTGATTGCTTGTCAGGCGCCGTGACCGTCACGCTTACAAGCGCGCGACAAGAGGCGGTGCAAGCCGATCAAGTGGATCAGCCGGAAATTTCCGAAAACATCTATATTTTCCCTAAATTCTGCAAAGAAAATTGGAGGTTTCCTCGTGGTAATTTAGAGGCCTTCATAATGTTGTATGAGATTTTTCTGTTTACTCTGCAAACCTCAAAAACCTCTGGGTTTAAGTGGGGACAGGGGTGATAACGCAATTTCAACCAAGGATCTTTTACTAGACAGTAGTTGTCAATTCGGGCAGGCGATGGTCTCCAGCAGCATTCTAGAGGCTAGGAATACGAAGAAAAGAATCTGAATTTCAACCATCCCAAGGATTCAAAATCCTCGAGCGGACGAAGCAGCGAGCATCTCGTCTAGCTGCTCGTGTCAATGCCTCCTCAGCCCGGGCTCGAACGTCAAATGATCCTTTCCTCGTTTCAAAACACGTCGCAGAGCGCTCAACCGCTGTGTGCGAGCGCGGGAAACTCCTCTTGTGACACTGGAGGTCAATGAATGCCGAGCGTTGCCGCTCACAGCTCCGCAGTTATTAATCGATATGATCCGACGATCGGCAGACAAGGCCGACCCGATCCGTTGATCGACTGTTGTTCAACCACGCTGTCAACACCAGGGTTAGAATCGACGCGGGGCGACGGCCGATCTTGTATGTACCAAATAATTTTTTGTATTGTTCCAAAAATCACCAGCAACTTTGGTAGGTCGTATATTGAAACATCTGAATACATGTTCAACCAGCCATCTCTTGAACGTTGAACTATTTCACCCAGCCTGTAATTGATGTGAGCTGCACCTACTTACTATCCGTATGTTCCGTCTGCTCATCGAACGGCACCCCCTCCCAAAAATCCTGATTGTTAGTCACGTACTCCCTCACCTGCGCATGATCCGCCGCACATTGCCGGACTACAGCCGTCTCATAACCTGCTCTTGCTCTCGCCAACGTCGTGTCCGCCCTACACAGCACCCCATGTCTCAAAGTATCAAAGCAATGGTTCGCATGGCCGAACGACTTCGCGAGCGCCTCCGGGGTCTTGAAGAGCCCGTCCCGCGCGCCGCGGTACGCGAAGCGAATTCCGTTGACACAGTGCAGCTGGTGGAACATGGCGATAGAGAACGGCGTCCCCGTTGGTCCCAGTCGGATGAATCCGAGACGTGGAGGGACGATGGTCGCCCATTTGTGGTCGTTGCTGACGGGGTACTCGGTGTCCGGCATTTTCATTTCCATCGCAGAGCGGCCGAAGGAGGCGGGGGCCTCGAGTGGTTGGCGCGTGTGGTCTGCAAATATGTGCGCATTTGAATGAGGGCACTAGTAGCCGCACCGAAATTATGCGGAGGGGCAACTCGCAGTTTCGTGGAGAAGAATGAACTTCTCCACATGTGAGCCAGGAGGAATACATTCAGTGTGCACGATACGATTGTCGCGAATGTGAGGATGATCGTCGCATTGTGAGTGTGCGCGGGGCGACATTATAGTACAAGGCTGGGGGAAGAGCCTGAGAGTGAAATTTTCCAGGTCCCCTGACTCTAACGGATTTGTCTGCCCCATCTGGAATCTGGATAAGGAGCTGATACATTATCATACATCAATACCCTGTAGATGTATCAAGAGTGCTCGAGAGGCAGGATTGTTGAAACTAATAATCGGGATCGAGGCTGTTCAATGCTGTAGTACTCTTGAAGAACATGAGTTTAGGTTCAAGCAAACGCACTCTTCACTTGAAATCCTTGTCAAGCCAAAACGTACCGGTAGGAGGAAGACCGCGAACGAATTCTGATGGAATTCGCCATCTTCTCCAACTATTGATCCCACACGTCTTATGCTCCCGGCGCCGAGATTTCGTTATTACTTATGGAAGTTCGCGCGTCATTCAGAAACGTGGTTCTATAAATTTCTTTCAAAATCTACGTTCTGCAACTCGCCTAGTTTCCAAGACAAAATTTACGTTCAATAAATTGTTCAATTGAGCGTGACAAAAATATATACATGTCGACAAACGAGCACCCATCTCCAAGATAATCAAATTCGCGTCAGTCTGGTGTAAATCATCTGCTCATTCCGCTCCTTCAGCAATAGGCTCTGCCTCAGCAGCAAAAATCGCCCGCTCTTCAATAGGCTCCGCCTCGTCAGAGAAAACCGCCCGCTCCGCAATAGGTTCCGCCTCCGCAGAGAAAATCGCGCGCTCGACTATGGGTTCCGCCTCCGCAGAAAAAATCGCGCGCTCGACTATGGGCTCCGGCTCAGCAGAGAAAATTGCGCGCGGGATAAACTTCAGTCCTGCAGCCGAGAGATATCAGCTTAGACGTTTTGGTAAGTAGTGCGCAGCATTCACCGGCTCCGGGGCCCTCGACACCGCCTCCAGGGTTCTCAACCACTGTGTGCCGTTGAATTAGAAGCGAAATTAGGAAATTCATGTGAATGGTCCTCACCGATTGGGGAAGTGCTCACATAGCTTGTCAGGCTGAGGAGAGCGATGAAGATTTTGAACATCTCTGGGGTGCAAGGTTTGGCTGCTTGAAGACTGGAGAAAGCTCCTTTATATACACCGTCGCCTCCCAGTGTGTGTCCGCTCATGCAGTGCTGTTACATAGATAGCTATCATGATCTTGGGAGTCTGCCATCGCATCTCTCAAGCCAAGAACGGAGAGCCAAGAAATAATAGCCTCATCTCGATAGAAGCCACAAGGCGGAATGTTCCGGAACTGGGAACGGTCAAGTTTGATGGTCTTCCATTCGACGCTGGACAGCAAGACTGTTGATAAGAGGGCAGGAAGCAGAGAGCCAAGTCGGATCCGAAAGCATGATTTCAAGTTCTCTCCACAAAGCCATTTCATTCCTCCTCGTCGTCAGCGTTGCGCTCAACGCGCTGACCGCATGGCGCATTCTACATACCCCCGATAGCCCTTTCCTCAGAAATCCACATCACTGACCGCTGACAAACGCATTTGTTAGCCCCAGCATTCGATGCACTCATCGCGTCAGAAAAGGCGCTCGCCGTGGAACATGCGGTGCTCGAGTTCAATTTCGGAAAACACTACAATATTACCGACGACGCCGAGTGGGCCACGCTGCTTCCTCCACACAAAGGGCGTGTCAAACTCGGCATACCTCCCGAAGAATTTGACGTGGTCTCTTCGGCTACTTGGCGTGCCTCGAACCCATCTGACGTGGGTTCCTTTTGCTGCGAGAAGGCGCACGCAAGCCGTTCGCGGAAGTCGAAGTGTGTTTGGGCCAAACGAGGCATGCCATTAGTATATGTAACTCGGATTTCACATTGGAACCGTCCCTCGTGTGCGATGCGAGGGAAAAGTGCGCCCCAGCAGCGACAGGTGATCGTGTCGCCCATGAGTGTCGCAATTGGGTGCAGGTGCGGAAGTTCGTTGAAGATAATCAGGCGTCATGGGATACTATTGATCATTGATGCTACTAATGATACTGTTAAGTTAGAGTTCAGTTAGAGTAGGAGCCGTGTGCC
>JARJCV010000273.1:0-62097 GCA_029281435.1 Mycena haematopus
ACCTCTGTAGGCCCGAGATCAAGTGTCGGGACTATAGGAAGATGACCGGAGGGTTCCGATACCAGGAACATAGGTAGCGGAGTGCGGACAAAGGGTAGGGCTGTGCACGGATATAACACTCTGTGTCCTGTCTGGCGACAGAGACTACAATTGTAAGCTCGACCAACCCGGGAAGTGTTTGAAGCAGAACCCTCAACGTCTCAACCAAGGGCTCAACGCGAGTATGCCTGTAACCCCCGCTTCGTTGGGGCCTTTCTCTGGTCCTCGTGATGCGGGTAGTACGCGGCCGGCCCTTGTGGGAAATTACAGGACAATTAATTATTTACTCACTGCAAGCTTCATTTATGTTTTCGGTGCTGACTTCAAGAATGTGTCAGCCATGAAATGATTGAACGAGAACTTTGTAAATGATATATCATGAATCCTGAAAGCTCCGAATACCAATAAGGCGGCAGTGTGGTATCGTGTGAAGTAGTTCAATGTCAAGGCCGATCGGTTGGCTGGTCCAAGCTCCCAGGTAGCTGCAATAGCTTCAACTGGAGCCAAATCTATGAAAATGCTAGTCTCACTTATAGTCAGACTCTACGAGATTTATGACAGTCGATAAATCTTTTAATATAGAGTCTGATATCGTTGGCACGTCCGATCATGGACTTCGGTTTTAAGCGCACATGTGACCACTTTCCCACGTACAAATTTGGACAATCTCGTCTTGCAGGAGCATTGAGGGCTTGAAATATTCTCGAATGCACTTTAACAATGCATTGGACATGTCTTGAACTTTAACGAAGAAATTCGGAACAGAAATGACCGTGTGAGGTCCTATTTTCCCAATCTACTGGAAATACTGATGCGTACAGCAGGCAAGAGCTCAAAAATTTCGAGAACTCACCACGAGCCACTGGACCTGTTTAACAGTCGAATATACAGTAAAACCTTTCTCAAAGTCCTTGGAAGTGGTCAAACCTTGGATATCGACCCGATTTGGACGTGGGAACAAGTCACGTTTCGCATCAAAATCCGAAGTCCATGATCAGACCCGCCAACAAATGCAGACTATGAAAATGCGCGTCCTGAATTTCAATAATAGACAGCATCGAATGCCGATGCCGATCAGCCGGTTTGCCGAGTTGAAACTCCGTGACAAGACAGATGGGTTTCCGAATAGACCGTTATGTGGGTTTCTCGGCTAGGTGGGGTTTCCGCTGGAAACCGGGTTTCCAAATAGAATTATCCTCATTCCACCTCCGAAGATGTTTGACAGCTGATTATTGAATCTCTGGCTTGAATCTAGGCTTATCGCAGTCGAGGCTTGGCTCGTTGCAGCCATCTCAGAGAATAATTGGATCATTCTCAGTAGCAAGTTCAGGCTCTATCCGGTTCTTGGCGCAATGCTTCTGCTTCTCATTCTAGAACATCTCATTATCTTCTACATCGGGAAAAAATTCCAAGGCAACACACGCCGGCACACGGCAAATAACTAAATTTCCTTAGTTCGGACCACTCAATTTAGGCTGGCCAAAATACGATACAAAAAATTGAATTTTGCATATATAATACGATACCAAGCGGAGCAAGGACCATCTGGATGCCGTGTATCATCGGACTGCAGATACAAATCGGCGACAGACGACATGGACGAACAAAACGAACTTACCAATGCCAGCGTCTACTTATCCTGTCACGTTAAAGGCATGCGAGCGTCAAACCAGCCGAACAGAGCCGCAATTCAACTCCCGGCGTACGTACTTGCAGCTTCATACCCTTCCACCAGGGACGTGGCGGGGATATGCCGCTTTTTCAAAGCTTCTTTAATTGGAGTTTTCGCTGTACAGGTGACGCGACACGCCTGCGGGGTTACACGAGTCGCCTTCAAGTTGCAGTGTTGCACGATCTATGTTTTCCGATAGTCTCGCAAGCCGACTTGACAAACTTTTCCGAAGATGAATATCATTGGACCCCATTTTAAGCATCTTCCAGCACTATATCATGGCCTGTGCCATGTGCAATCGACAGAATACGCATGTCACTTCCCACCGAATCAAATCCGAGTCCTCCCGTCTTGTTTGCGGCGGAAGTCAGACGTCCGCCTCCACCCACTCACAATAATGTCTCACCGCACTCCGACGGTGGCATGGGGCCCGACGTCCTTGGTACGCTCATCAATTCATGGGATCCCGCAGGCCATACTCATCAAAATGGAGGTCGTATTGGTGGCACCGATGCAACCGAGTGGACGATTCATCAGTTTTGCCGACAATATCGCCTCAGTGACAAAATCCGGAATCTTCTTGACGAGGAAGGTTTCGAGACAGTGGAGGATCTTCTTTATGTTTCAGGCGACGACCTGAAGAAGGCCGGGTTTAAATTGGGGCAAATTGCTGGGCTCAAGAGGGCGCTGGAGCAGATGTCCAAAGTCACTGGCCATCGGTTCTCGCTCCTAGATCGTGAGTCAGCCATTGGTGAACATTTCAGAGAATGACCATTGTACCGCCGTCCGCAAGGCACCGAAGGCTTCAAGGTGGGAGCAACGGAACCACAGGCTGAGATCGATCAATCCATGGGCGGTCGTGTTTTCATGGGTGAGTCAATCATTGGGCAGATATTTCACAGAATGACCATTGCACATTGCACCGCCCTCCACAAGGCACCGGAGGACCACTGGCTGAGATCGATCCATCCATGGGTCGTGTTTTCATAGGTGAGTCAATCATTGGCGAATATTCAGAGTATGACCATTGCACCACCCTCCGCAAGGCAGCGGCTATCATACAATTCGTACCGGACGCAGCCAAGACGCAGCTCCATGGTGGAACGGTAATGGCCTCTGATGGCAAGATCGGCAGGGGTAGCAGGACACCTTTGAGAATAGAAGACCGTCTCAGTAAACCAATGATCGACTTTAAAAATGTACCACTGCAGCCCGTCCGATAAGGGCCTTCGTCCGGGTGATACCACAGTGGTAGCACCCTCAGTATCTCTTCCGGCGGGTGCGTCGTCTCGAAAGGCGTCGGCATCACTGACGTCGCCGACGACGAAACTGATGGGGGTCGGGGTTGCCACTTTCGCTGCCAGAACCGACCTCGTCGCGGAAGCAACGCCTGCTTCCCGGGGCACACCGCCGCGATGTCCGTCGCGCGTTCTGGGTGTGTGTGAGAGAAGAATATGCAAGGGAAGAATAACGAGACGCACGGATGCCGAGTGCGCCGCCACCTACGACGAGGACGAAGGGCAAAGCAGAGTCGAGTCGGACGCGTAGGAGCCCAGGAAGAGTTTTCGACGAAGTTCGTCATTCTGGTTGTCCATCCGTGCCCGTGAGGTGTACGCGAGGTGCACGTGGGTGGGCGAGCGTTGGACACGCGGATGTGCACCCGCCCCGCCCGGTTACATCTACCCTCGATAGTACGCCGCAGGAGCCACGGTGTGTGTGGAATGCGCGACGGTGGCCATGGGTAACGACACCTACGTGGAGGTTGGCCGCATCTCACAGCCAATAGTGTGAGCCGAGGACCGATGTTACGCCGCTTGCTCGATTGGCACAAGCCAGGCGACGTACGAGCCCACCGCCGGGGTAGGGTTGGGCGTATTGAGCGATGAGCCTAACACGTAGAGGGCAGCGAAGTGTAGGGCCTTCGAGTCGAAGACAAGTGCGGGGCGTTTGAGTCGAATCGGTGCTGTGGAAACCTCGCAGCGCGGGACCTGATCATGAGATTCGCAGAGTATTGGTGGGGGCTGAGACGCTGCAGTAAGAACCTGCGCACAAGAGCTGGCGGCTTCTGCACCGCGTGGAGTTGACTCGATACCAAGGCATCCAGAGGTCCACGTCATATTCACATCCACATCCCGGCCGGGGGTCTTGAGAGGGAAAGTCATGCTGGCGGGAGCGACTACACCAGTGGATTGGATGAGATGTATATCATAAACATTGTGTTCTTCTTGCTATGTAGTCCATTAACGCGGCACGCGACGACGCGTGCAGTTGCCGTCCGCGTCGACCCCCTACCAAGAGCTTGAGTCTCGGGTCAAACACGAGCACGACATTAAGACTCACCAAACGACACTCACCAAACGACGAGTTTCCACTCTGCATCACGATGCCATCAGCGGACTGGAGGAGTCCAAGCTGCGGCGAAACGGGAAAGTCGAGCGCAGCACCCAGCGCGCGCAACCGCGTCAGCGCTGCTGTGGAGGTAAAAACAGAAAAACAACTCGGGGAGGCGGCGGGGGAGCACGTTGATGTGCTGGCAGTTTGCCACCCAAATCCGGCGCGTCGTAGGATCGTAGGGGAGCTTTCTAGGGCAACGTACTAGAGCCTGCGACAACAATCATCGTGTTAGAAGGTCGCGATTCGGGAGGGTGCGAGAAACAAACCTGGTTTACGTATTCCTCCAACGCGGCGGCGCTGACGAACGCGACGGGGGCCACACGTATGCCGAAGAAACGGTGCTGGATGCATCCCCCGCCTACACGCCCGATCGCGCCGCCCTCCGGAATGGGGAACGCCAGAAGCCACACAACGGCCTCTGCAATCATAGCAACCGCCGTCGCGGTGCGGAGCTCGCGCTCCTCCTCCTCGGTGCAGTCGTCAATCCAGGCGCGGAAGGACAAGGCATCGATGTGTTCCATGACGAGATACGCGTTGCCAGCGCCGTCGGTGAAGGTTGCGTACGTATACACCTCTGGGACGCGGGGCGCGGTGGGGCTCGATCGGGCGTGCTGGGAGAGATACGCCTGCGACCCTCGTCTGCGAGGCTCGGATTTCCCCGCTTGACGAACAGACGTGTACCGGGCTTGAAGAGGTGCGGGACTGTGCGGGGGCTGGGCCCGGGGCGCAGTAAGAGACAATGGCCGCTGGATTCCTGCGCTACCCAGAAGAGTGTTGTCGACGAGAGGCATAGTAGCTGTGGAAAGTCGAACTTTCGACTGCTTTGAGTCTAACGGGCGGTGTGGCTGCGTTCTGTGTAGAGAACGGTTGCACTTCACGGCAACGTCCTTCGGGCCCGTCGTTGCATGGGAGACCCAGGTCTCTCGCCCGCTAGTCCAATGCCGCTCGATTGTCTCCAAGTGCTATTAGCGATCGTCCGTCGTTAGTAACTTGAAGGTAACTGTGCAAGGGCTACTTCATCCTCCGCGTCGAAGGGCCATTCAAAACTTCCCAGCGTATGTGGCAAAAGCCAGAGTGTTGGAGAAACGGGAAAAACTGCAACAAGCGGTATTGCCTTTTTGGGGAACTGGCCACTCCTCCCGTCTGCTTGACCGGTGACCTTGAAAAATGCATGGCTGGGGCGCCGGATCGTTGTTTGTACAGAAAGCACTTCTTTCATAGCACATCAGTAGTGGAATTTCCCAAGAATTTTCTGTGCATTCAGAAAACTCGGTCGTGAGTCGAGACGGTATTGAAATTGACTAAAAATACACAAGACAATGTCCATCCTCTAAGTACGAATGCAGAATATCTATCTGGTTTCTAAATCTAAGTTTCTTGGTGTTTCATAGTCCGTTGCACCCCGCCGTCGTCGTCCAAGTGTCCAAAATCTAAATGCCTCGCCAGCCGCTCAAAGGCTAAACACCCCACCCGCCCTCCGGCGCGACTGAATCGGGTGCACAACAGCAAGTGCCAGCCCCAACCCCACCGTCAGCCCAATCGCCACAGAAATAAGCTGCAGCGCCGTCTGGAACCCCGAGAGGTACGAGCTCGAGTTGCCCGCGGTCGTCTCCGAGGCGTAGGTCAGCAGTCCGCCGTTGCCGAGCCCGGATGGGAGCTGGAAGAGGATGCCGGTGATCTGTGAGACCATCAGCGTCGTGTCAGCGGTGTGGCTCGGGTGGGGAGTTTGAGAGAGAGGGAGTCGGAGTTCGAGAGAAGAAAGAAAGGAAAGCACGAACCATAATGACAAACGCGTTCCCCGAGAAGAGCCGCGCATACACATTCGCGACGAACCCGACTGTAAACGCACTGCAAGGGCCACCATCAGCTAACCAACAGCGACAATGTGCACGGGGGAAAAACACACCCAACAGCAGCAGTGATATCACTCTGGCCTCTGAACTTGATCCCACTAAAGTGGTTCGTCACCCATCCGATGCACGAAATGCCAATGATCAGGAACTGCAGCAGCGGCGAGTCAGCGTCAGCGCCCAGCTACGGGCGGACAAAGGCAAGTACACACCATCTCCCGATTCCGCCACGGCGCCTGGTTCCGCATGCTCAGGAACAGCGAATACATGGGCACCGTCAAGAACGCTGTCAATCCACGTTTAGTCTCCTCACTTTCTCTATGCACATGGAGGGAAGGAAGGACACTTACCCCAATACAACCTCGGCGTCCGCTGATACCACGCCCCCTTTGCATCATGGCTGATGCTGCACGCATAGTCCGTACTCCCCACGATAGTCTTCCCCGTCGCCCTCTCATACGCCTCCGCCCCGATGGCGAGGCCGAACCCGAGGAAGAGAGAGTACACGACGGCGTAGCACATGCGCACGGACCCCGCGACGATGTTGCGCGACATGATCTCGAGGGAGCCGCATAGGACGATGAAGCCCTGGACCAGGTACAGAACATATTGAGTAGGGCGGAGAGGAGGATGAGGGGAAGGGGGACGCACGGGCAGGATGAGGACGACGGAGCTAGATGCGACGGCGGAGTAGCAGAAATATCCCGTCGACGCGAGTGCAGCGGAGACGAAGCTGAAGAGCGTCGCAACCGTGATTCTGTACCCCCCGAAACAAAAAATAAGCAAGCCGGATTCAACGAATATCAAACGGGAGAAAGGCACGCACTCGAATATATTCGAATACAGCTCGTTCCGTATGCTCAGCAGCTGAATCGCCACAAGGAGCGCGCCGAGTGGAAATACAATCAGAGAGTCAATGAAGCTGCCGTCGAACCCGACGGAGCAGATCGTCGCGGAGCACATCCCGCCCACCAGAATGAGCTGCCACCACGCATACTCCTGCCTCCCGCGCATCAGCGCATCCAGTGCTGTCGACGCCTCCGACACCGACTCCTCGTCGTGGATGACCTACACCCCCCACCAATACATAAGCACGAGCTGGTTAATTCGGTTATAGGCAGAAGGACGGGAGAATGGGGGAACGGGGAACGAGGGAGCACAACGCACACTCCAATACACCTCAAACACCGCATTGAGCTTGCCGAGATTCAGCGCGCTGCCCTGGCGGATGAACTTGAGGTTGCTCGTCCCGGTCGAGCTGTCGTCGAAGCTGATGAGGACCACGTCGGGGAGGTACATGCAGTTGACCTCGATGTCGAGCACACGGCCTGTCGACTGGATCTGCGCCTGCAGGCGGTGCGAGGGGCCGCCGAACTGAAGGTCATCAATCCAATTCAGCGAGATGGGATGAGATGTGATGAGGGTGCGTACCATCATCAAAGCGCGCGTGAGCTTGAGGATGAACTCCTGCCGCTGGATGATCTGCGCGACGTGCCGCGTAATCTGAGCAAAAAGGCAAGATTAAAATCAAGAATCAAACAACCAAAAAATATGAAAAAAGAAAGCCTCACGTAAACCTCCGCCTTCTTGCGCTTCCTTCGCTTCTCCTTGCGGTGCTCCTGGTCGCGCAACCACTTCTCGTCAATCCACTCCTCACGGTCCGTCCCTGACGACGGCGTCTGCACCGGCGTGCTCTTTCCGCTCCGCCCACCAAACGCAGCATGCTGCAGGTCGGTCAGCTTCTCCGACCACCCGCGCTTGCTCGCCAGCGTATCCGCAGCCGACGACGCAGTCGACGTCCACTTGAGGCCCGGGGTCGGTGCACTCATGGGCGGCATGCTCCGCGGCCGCTCCCGCGCGGGCTTGGCCTGGGGCACGTCGTCCGCTTCAAGGGAGTACCTGCCACGACAAATGAGGATGCGATACATGGAAACGGAGGGTCGACTCACCGCGAGAGATGGTACCCCGGCCGCTTGAGGTTCGGCGCGAGCTGGCTGGGAACGGGCGCCGCCACACCGCTGATGTTCGCCGTGCTGGCGATAAGCGCACCCACTACGCCGGCACTGTTGCGCGGCTTCTTGGGCGGGAGGAGGTGGAACTTTGCAAGCGAGGACTGCGAGCCGTTGCGCGCGTGCATCCGGTCGCTGGGGGGCGACGGCGTCGAGGGGGGAGATTCCTCGACGGGCAGGAGCGTCTTTGCGGACGGCGAGGGGGTGATCCACGGCAGCTCTGGCGGGTCCTCGGTGCCTGGGGTGGACGCGCCGGAATTTGTCTCCGCCCCGTCGTTGTAGAGAGTCAGAAGCGTCGAGAGCATGCCGCCGCCGAGGGCGGGATTTAGGGGCGCTGCGCCGAGGAGATCTTGCTCGACGTCGTTCGCCGGCTTATATTCGTGGTTGTCGCCGTTGCGATCCCGCGCTTTCTGCTTCTTAGCCCGTTTCGCACCGAAGCCGCTGAAAAAACCCTTGCGCGTGTGCGCGCGCACGACCTGGCTTGCAGCACGACGGGAATAGTCCTCGAGGTCCGACGTGCCTGGGAGGCCCGCGTCCTCATGTGGACTTATGTAGTTCCCCGGGACCTGGTGGGTCGGAGACGGAGGCGTAGAGGGCGAGTGGCCGGTATTGATAGGTGGAATCGTGCGGGGCGGGAAGTAATGGATGCGCGGCTCGGGCGACGCGGACTTGTGGCGCTCGAGGGCCGTCGTGAGGTTTTCAAATGCATTCGGCTGGACAATTTGTCAGGTGCGATACGACTATCGTGATAAGCAAACGAACGTCTGCGCCATGTTCGTCCAGGGCGTGGGTGGATCCCCCCTCACGGGTGTCCATCCATTGCACCTTCCGCGGCGTTTTCGAGCCCGATGCACCGCGCGGCGAGTCGTGGCCGGTCATAATACCTACGGGTGGCGTTTTAGCCCCCGCCGTGGCCATAACTGCGCTTTCTATGGGCGCAGCAGAGATGAATGAGCGGTAGAAGGCAAAAAGAAAAAAGGGAGACGTACACTGTGTGCGGCTGAATATTTTTCACGCCGAGTCTCGTCGAGGCCACAAAATGTGATCGAGGGTACAAAAATACGGATCGCGACCGCTGAAGTTGGGCTGCAACAGTTGGTACCAACGACAAGGAAGAAAGACAAAGGAAGGGTGCGCTCCATTCCATTATCTCGAAGATTTTCATATGCACTGCTTCAGGCCTTCAGGGGTCGGCGCGATCAGCCCGATCACGCGTTACAATGTTGATGCGCCCAAGCGATTCGCAAGCGATGGAGACTCATGGAGTCATGGAGCATCTACGATGTACGAAGTGCCGGTCCGTCATCGATGGCCGTTTGTGCTGCGGTTCAGTAAGCAAAAGAAAGAAAAAGTACTGCGGTGCTCGAGATTTAGACGTCGACGTACTGGACGCTAAAGCTTCTCGAATTCCAATGTTAGGGCGTCTGCGGTTATAGCTTGAGCAATTGAACTTGAAAAGCATCCATGGACCGGGTCTGCTTGCTCCAATGCCGTGTATTTGAACCTAGGGTCGACGGAGCTTTTCATCCAAGTGCGTCTTCAAAGTTTGCCGTATTCTTCCGAGGTCCGGGGCTCCAGAGATCCAAAACGCGGTAGGTTCGTTGCATTGAGTAGGGGATTCAAATTACAGCGCATCTCCACGGGCGTGGTGTATCGAAAAGGAAAACAACGCGTCGTGCGCAAGAGAAGCTCTAGAGTCCCGTGACCTCGGCAAGTCCCGTCCTGCAGTGCAGTCAGACGGCCTTGCAGTTGAACTCAAGTCGAGCTTGTGAACCGCGAAATTCACGCGTTTCCTGGGCAGCACTCTCAATTTTATCACTAGCGGATGAGCTCTTCCGAAGCTTCTTCGGGACATTTCAGAATCCGCCGTTTTCGGGATTTAAACTCAATTTAAACTACGACGGTATCATCATCGCTCGTGGATTTCCGATGAACAGAAAGGAGCCTCGAACGGAATGATGTTCAAGAAATACAGGAACATGAGTTCGAGTTCGGTTCGAGTTCAAAAATCGGAAATCCTTTAGTTCGCCTCATCTGCATTCACATTTTCCAAGTACGTGCCCCACTCTTGCCATCTGCCAGGGCATAAGATTAAACAGAAATTTCAGGTATCCAACGCACCCATAACCAGAATGCATATCAAACGACATTTGAACGTCTTCGCCGCCCGCCATTCCAGTAGAGAACATGGACGCTGGATGTACGTCGGTGAATTCCAAAGGCGTAGACGGAAGGAAGGAGCATAGGATGATTTACCTAGGGCGGGATCTAACCCGTAAAAGAGTTCGTGCTCGAAACTCACATCCGACTGTGGTTGATGGTACAGTTCGTCCAGCTGAAAACCGGGATCGTAATGAAACGAGTCGTATATCGGGAGCCGGCCGAGCTCTTCCGTGAAAAGCGGGAGCGCAAACAACTGATCCATTTCCTCGATTGGATTGGCAGACGCCAGGATCTGGTCGGTCGCAGACGCTGAGGAATCCAGCGCAGATTCTCCCGTGGAAATAAGGGTGTCGTCCGGGACATTGAGAGATGCCAGGGCTGTTTCTTGAGAACGCCTCGACGCCTGCATGTCAGAAGCATGCTTGAGCATTGCATTGATAATATCGCATTGTCTGCCTGCAATTCGCCATCTACACCGGCACTGAGACACCGACGGAATTGGGTGATACGGCCGACTCACCGTCGTTCGTACATCCTAAGAACGCGAACACACTTCTCAGCGTCTGCTGTTGCGCGGGTGAAATGGTCTAGAGTTCGAGATCTTTGACCGCCGAAGACCGCCCAAACGTTGAAGAGGAGCACAACAGCAGAGTCAGAAAGTGCGACCTATCCAGATTCGAACGTGAGTATATAATTTAAGTTCAAAGTTCAAAGGGAAAGGATTCATTACGATGAGGGCTGGATAGTGCAGAAGCCCTCGACCACGCCGCGCCTGAACATCTAGAACGTGACCGCATGCCCGCGCAGCATTTGCACATATGGCAAGCGATGGGAAGTGCGTCTGAAGAGTGGTAAGTGTAGCGAGGTGTGCCGAGAGATGAGGTTTACGTTTCCCAAAGACTGTTGGCTGGGTGCCGGGATGAATGGGCGGTGCATGAGGATTTGCGCTGGAACTCGGTCAGTTCGAAGCTCGCGCTGGATCGAATACCGTACCATGGTAATAAGTGGAATATCTGTGAACGAGGGTTCAGACAGGTGTACGGCGAAATGAAACATACAAGACAGCAGACTGGTCGAGGAATATCTGTAGTCTGGATGAGACGAGAGTCGTAAACGACTATATTGGTCCTTACTTGATTTTGCTGATGAGGATCCCATCTCACTAGTTCGTATATTAGTACAACAACCGCATCCAGGCCAGGATCTGGACCATACAGTGCTCTGGGACAGTGTCAAGCCATGTGTTCAGTGAAGAGCTGTTCATTCACTAAGTCACTTTGTGCACGGTCTGGTTTTGCAACGCACTCCAGTTCTATTATCACTTCCTCAGGACATCGTTGGCCGTTGACGGGGTACTGGCGACGAGTAGGTGAGAAAATAGAAGGTAAATAACACACAAATATTCACCACAGACCGTTGGATGCGCGCGAGGATTAAGAACAATCGCAAATAGATAGGCGTGAAAGCGCCAGAAGACGGCTTCCCAGTCGGTTGCTGCGCATCTGGTATTCCCCAATATTCATCATCAGCGGCGAGTGGTAAGTCGATGTCGAATCTGAGACATATGAGAAAGGCTGAGCAACCCAAAAAAGATGAATTCCTGACTCGCCGGGATTTGTGATGGTTGGCCTGCCGTTGAACGAGCTCATGAGGGTATCCTGAATAACGAGGACCCAAAATACGCGTCGATATAGCTCGGCTGTTAGAGGCTCCATGTTGCGGTATCGGTCTCGATGGTGAGCCCCGGCGCTGTGTGCGAGGCGAACGCCGAGCGCCACTAGCATCCAGCTCTCCTGCGGCCGAAGTATGGGTAAATGTAGATCAAAATCAAAAGTGAATGAGAAAGACCTCGGGAATAGAGATCCCACTGGTATACATTGCGCTAAGCTAACATCGTTCGGTCGTCAGAGCACTTATGGAAGAAAGAGAATTAATGGTGGTTCAACGCACACAGAGGAGCTGCACTCGATACAAAGAGGGCTCGGGGTGAAAGGTCGAACTGAAGGGCCTGACCTGCCGGAACCATTTCCAGCCACAACTGTGCGCGGAGACTGTACCGTCCACAAACACTCTAGTGTCCTCTGAGTGCCTGCTAGCCAGTGCGCAGACCGCTAACACTAGAGCGCCGAACTCGGGGTCGCGCCAATGCAGGCCGTCAGAGATTGAGCGATTGAAACTCGGAAAATGTAAGATTCCTAGGATTGGATTGACTTGCTCGAAATATATTTTGACGAGGGCGTCCAGCAAATCATCTTCTGGAAAGACGTAACTTGCCACTTTGACGGTGAGCTTCTCCCACTGTCATCTTTATCAATATCCATGGTAAAATGGGATAATTCTGACCTACAGGTTGAGTGCTCCAGAATTCAGGGCGCCGAACACCAACTATGTATGAAGTGTTCCCATTCATGTGGTGCAAAGCGGTTTTGATGAGTTCTACGCTGCTTGACAGCCCGTGAAATCGAGCAGGTTTCTTCGAGTTAGAGATGGTTAAATCGGTCAAGGTGTCTCGCATAGGCAAATGGTCGTATGCATCCACCAATGCACTGTCCTTGGAGGAGCCGTCAGGTTCCGAGTCGTCGGCCGACTCGTCTGTGGACGGCGGCTTACGAGAACCGCGAGGAGACTGGGCATGTAGGGCGGCGACCTGTTCCTCCAAACTTCGAGCATACTGCGCAACGACGACTAGTATTTGATGAGAAACATTCGGGTCATGCGAAGGTACATAGACAGTGGAGGTTGAGAGAATCGCGGCCACATATTCCTGCGCGGTCTTCGGACTGTCGGTATACGGCGCTCGAGATATTTCGACTGGCTTGATTATGATTACACTATAACTTTAGATCATCGGAACAGCAATTCGAAGTACGCACCTTCACTCGGGCGTGTGTGCACTCAGTACTAGAGGCGATGCAGTTTGTGCATCGGTTGCCGGGCATTTTTGCGCTATCACCTGTCGCGCAGTCGTCACAATGGAGAACTTTCGCAATTGGATGGACTGACACCGAACTATGTTCCCAGTCAGCACTGACGATTGCCAATTCTAGTAGCAGAAAAACACACTCTTCCTCTTCCTGCAGTTATCGCATGAGCCTTGTAATCTCCTCCTCTTCCCATTTTGAGGTTCGGGTGTTTCATGCATCCAGGACGAGGCTGGTCCAACGGAACTCGGTGCCGAGCTTTGTGTATTTATGCAATGCCCGCAGTTTCTGAGATGCGATGCCGCAGTCGCTGGAGTGATCTTGATAACAATACCAGGTATCCGCTAGTGAAGGATCTCGACGACACTCTCGAATGAGGAACCGACGACCGAGAAATCGAGGAGGCGCGAGAAACTCAAGAGAAACTACGCAGTAGACGCCAAGTAGACTTGAAGTAGACGAGGACCCCGGTTTATACCTTGGGAGCCCAGATCCCGGTTCGAACAAAAATTGGCAAATTTGACCCTAAAACCTAGGTCCCGTTCGAACAAAAATCAAGCCCCTGCGGCGATGAGGCGAGGTTTGGTTCGAACAAAAAGTCGGCCTTGGACGAGGGTGGATGACATGTTTTTCGGGAACAACAGCAACAGGTCAGTGTTTTCTGATTTTAGACGCTAATTCGGCAAGAAAGGAAGCGAAATAACGCCGAAAATGGTTTGGAGAAATTTTATAGGTTTTTGGGCCAAATACTACCATTTTAGGCAGCTTACGGCATCTTCGGCTAGGTCCGGTTCGAACAAAAACCAGTCAAATCCCGCTAAAACGGTTCGAACAAAAATTGGCGCCTTGGGCCTTTTGCGGATCTGGCCTCCAAAGGGATAAACCGGGGTCCTAGTAGACGCTGGATTGACGTGACGGCATGATTAGCGCTTTGATCCGGATACGTGGCTGTACAGCCACTTTCCCTATTGGGTCACCTCGTACGCTGGATTTATGGGACGACGCATGATTTCGACAAGGATTCAATCTCGCGGATCTCATCCACTACCCGTCTAATCCCTCGTGCCACTTCCGTATTTTGTAGGACTTATTCCATGACTCGTCGCCATCTCCGAAGTTGTTCATTTCGCGCCCAGTGTAGGACAGAATTTCAAACGACCCACTCGACAATTTCCACCAGCAGCGTTACCAGTACCTAAGCCCACTTTCCCAAGAGTGCCATGAGACCGCACCCAAAGAGCATCGTGCAGATTGCATACGCCAGTTTGCCGTTGCTGGCATTGATGGTCTCATGATTGAACAAAAACTCATGGGCCAACAGCTGCAGAGAGGTGGGTTAGTGCGGTGCATCGCAGGCTATCCAGCCGCCATACCTCGACCAGCCCGGTGTAGATCAGGATACCCGCGCTGAGGGAGTCCATTACCCCGCTCACGATTGAGGCGGTGGTGCTACCCGGGTTGTACGTCCCCGTAATACCCAATCCGACGGCGATTCCGATGGGTGTGCTGATGCCGTAGATGAAGGCGGCAGTGATGGGCACGTAGTTTAACCGCGGCGGGAGCTTAATGAATGCCAAGCGAGAGCCGAGGCCGAGCCCTTCGAATGTTTCTGAGTGGGCGTGTCGGACATCAATATCAAAGTTTGGGGGAAGGTCGGAGACGTACGATGGAAGATGATGACGACGAAGAGGATCTTAAAGCCTGGGTCTACAGCGAGGGTCAAGCCAATCAAGACACTACGGGAACTGAGTCACTCCGAACAACACAACCAGCACACGGCACGAACCTATGAAGAAGTACCCCGAATTCGAGGATCGCTATCCCGATAATTTGGGCCGCAGCTGAATCGTCCAGGTCGAATTTTTTGTCGATGCCCTGGTGCTCCACGTCCTCCACGTACTTCGCAGCTTGCATGGGCGTGCTCTCCGGACCATGCGCGGCGTGCGATCCAGTATTATGGCCATGTGGGTCTGCGAGTGCAAACGGTAAACATCGTGGTACCGTTAAGGAGCAACTTAACCGACATACCATGGCTTATGTTGATCTTTTGCAGCCGCGCAGTCCCCCATCGAAAGGCGACTAGCTCCAGAATAAATATCGAAAAGATGCTGAGGAGGCACAGCGCGAGGGCGTATGGCTGAGTACCACAATGAGTGGAAGCGGGAGGTGTATTATTGACGACTCACGTATTCAGCCCATGCGGGTGACAAGCAAGGATTGGAGAGTTCATCGAGAGCCGGCGACAAAAGATGTATGAAAGCAGTCGCTATCTGCGACGAACGTAAGTATATGGAGGAGCGAAAGGCTAATGAAGTGGATACGCACAATAACGCCAGACCCAAAATATTTGGCAAACCTGTTGGCGCAGGAGATGTCAGCCAGGGCCCATGAGGAAATTATAGACAACTCACTCGAAGACGGGTTTTGGGAGATGAAGCCATGTCGATCGCTTTGCGAGGATGGGGAACAGCGTACCGGACGTTCCGCACACCCAGATGACAAACACGGAAGCAATGCGCACGCCCCAAAAGGTATTGCCGTTGTCGATATTACCGCACTCGGGGCTGGAGTCGGACATTGATAATGGAAGCGGATGCGAGGAAGTACTAGGAGGAGGAAGTGAGCGGGGTTTTAATGAGAGAAGACTGTGGAGGTTCTCCTTATGTTCAGATGGCGGATGGGAGCACCCGCGCAGTCGTCGTAAATTTAGAATTCACGTTCTGACCATGAGGAAAATCTATCTCGCCGGAAGTCCGTGCGAAGGGTAGATATGGCTTTGACCAAATCAGCTTGACTTTGTGTGGGAGGGAACCTTCAGAGCCTCACAATTGGCAGCCGGAAGTATATCTTTGAAAGACTCACCCGGGGAGATAAGTAGGACATTATCTGAGGTGGAACAAGGGCGGCCAGCTAGCGTTGGCCTATTGAAACCCATCGGGGTATATATCATTGGAAACGTGGCAGCCGCCAGAAATTGGCTCCAATGATATTAAACGGCCCGAACGTGTAGAAGCTATGAGCTTTGACAGGATGCACTCAGCTGTACTGCTTCAGCGAATCCACTGCCGAGTACACTATGATGTGAGGCTGGGCGCCGAGCTGGTACCCTGGACGATTCGACCAGCGACTCGGATTCAGGAATCAATTTTGGCTTGGAGACTTAGGAGTGCGCGAGGGTCAACACGAGACCCAGGCGGAGCGCTTGTGAAGGTCAGTCAATTTCAGAGACTAAATGAGAGAATAAGAGGCTTCCAAAGCGATCTTTCTTCGCCAGCTCGATGTGCTCGAGAGAACGAACGTCGAGGTTTGTTGAGAGAATGGATCAGTGGCAGTGTAATTGCAACTACCCGTTTCGGGCAGTTTCTGATCCCGCCACCGATTCACCCATATCTCAATGAGGGCTGCACAGATTGATATGAGAGATAAATATATAAGTTAAGGCCATATTTGCTCAAGTATCGGTGAAAAAAAGTCGGGAAATATTTCATAGCTGGCCATGCGACAATAGGGGCTACTATCTCAATACGGGAGCTCGTCAGATCATGATGCCGTCTGATTCAAACAACACCACCTACTCTCCTTTCCACCACCATCCATTTTCCAAGGCTCATGTCCCGTTTTTAGCCATCTGTCTCCACCGTATCGCAAGGTCACTTGAATCTCATCCAAATTCTTTTGCGTTCAGCCAAGTGAACCCAGTCCGTATCCTTGGTGTTTCCAATTCCTGTTTCCGATTCCAATTTTACACTCCCTTTACTAGGCTTCGAGCCCTGTTTCCTCTTTTTCCTCCTTCTAAAATGTCTTTTGACCGCCTTTGTCCCAATTGATTCTCGCTGTGGTGAACCAGGTCCAGGCATTGCTGTAGCAACTTCGTCGAGCCCCGTTTTTGCTTTTACTTTCCTCCCTCTAGGCGGTTGTTTTTTAATGCAAGAAACTCTCGCTCTCGCTCGCACCCCTAATCGTCGTTCTTACGGTCCACGCCCCATCTTCACCGACCCGCATCAAACTCTGCCGACCTTCCCTCTGATCTTCAGCACTGAATCCCATTTCTAGCAGATTTATCCGACGTATACAGAACTCCAAAACGCAGAGCGCGCGCCAGCTTTTTACTACACAACACCCACACCTGAGTCCTTACGCCTCGGAGCGCGCAGGCCATGTGCATTCCGCGTGGTCGGTATATATGCGTATACGGCTCTTGCGGCGTATGCATATGTTTTCAATCGCGGAAATGCAACTGCTCAATAGGATTATTGACTGCTTCCTTGGAAGTCCCGGATCTGTACCGTGAGTCAGAGTTGCAATCGCCTGGATCGAATTGATTTGGGGAATAGCCCGAGGACCTCGATTGGGTCCTGCACTGTCCATCATGGTTGGCTAGCCTCACGCACAACTCGGAAATGGGGTCGAGGTGTACCCTCAGTGAAGGTAATACGCTATTGAACATGGAATCTCAGCCCCGATGATTATATTGTAGGCGGCGGGTCGTTTGACGCGGGGATCATCGACGTCGATGTAGGTCGATGTGATACATCTGTCTGCCCGATGGGTTCGCTTAAGTTTCGGCTAGGGTTCATCAGTTAAGGTGAGACAATGTTGCACTGACTGATTTATCAACTCACATAAGACGGAGCACCAACGGAGCACTGCATAATCACCGGCGCTTTCGAGTCGGACGCGTCGGACGTTTCGCATTGGCCGTCTGTCCATCGTCCGACGCCTGTGCTTCGGAGTCACGGTGACCATGTGGATATCTTTCTCCCTCGAAGTCTCCGTGTCGCAAAATGCACTCAAGCGATCACATGATCGTGTCGAAATCGAACCTGAACATTGTCAATTCCCAACTGAACCTGATATGGATACACCGAGCTATATGCGGTGCTTTCGCGCACTGGATTTAGAGATTTCCTCGCACTCGATGATCGTAATCGGTCCCGGCAATTTTTCAAGTCCTCAGGAGGACGTAAATACGGCATACTACATAAAGGTATTTTCCGTGTACTATCAGGCGTCCAAGATAGTGAACAGGTGATTAATGCAGATAGCACCCACGTTAGGCTGCATTTAGCTTCGATTCTTCCATTGCTATCAAAGTCTCAAAGACGCCACACAGTAGCACAAGTGGCCGGAACGGTGGTATTTTCTCGCAATTTTCGAGGGAGTTTCTCCAGCATCGTACAACGGTAAAGAGGTTTCTATCTTTCTGAGAAGGATTTATTTTTTGTTCAACCCTGCAGGAACATCCCCAAGCTTTTCGCGTTCGTATTCAATATTGGCGAAGGCTGTGCATCCACGTGTCGAGCAACCCTTTTGTGTGGGGCACAATAATGGTTTTGCACGGGCCTTCTCTTTGCTTGAGCCTTCTTTGATCGTTCAGTTAAATACCTCGCGGTGCAGGAGCCTGCCGCTGGCCTCGGATCCCCAGGACACCAATACGACACCTACGGACGTTGGACTCGGAATTGTTGGTATCAGCACGCGCGAAACACGAGGCACTGCACACCCGCTGTATTATAACTTGGGAAATAAAACAAGAGGTTTCCTCGGAGGCAACAGTCTATGGTCGCCGGCTCTTAATCCAACCTCGACGATGTCTGTTCTCTCTCCCCCTTGGCCGTCCCAGCAGTCGCCGTGGTACGGTCACTCCACCACTTCTTTTAGCGCCCTAGCGGCGCCTGTTATACCACCACTTGACCCGTTGGACTCGCCATTCCCTTCGCCGACGCATGAGCTCTCGCCCTTCAATGCGCTGGGGGGCGGCGGCCCGCCACGTAGTTCACCTCATCCGCAGATGAGCCGCCAGCAATCACCCGTCTCCGCAGGACCATCCGTTTTTGGCGGAGTTCCCCAGCGCAACATGCGCTCTCTCGACCGGGATGGCCTGATACGTATCCTTGATTTTTTCTCGACCCTCATCCCTGCGCGCTTCGGGACCCGACAGCAGATCCGACTCGTCATCCACGGTGGAGCAGTGATGCTGCTTAACGCCGACCTCGCCCGACTGGCCGCCGCCACAGCCGCCACCGATGGACGTGCAAAACAACGCACCACGACGCGCGACATCGACTACATCGCGCGCTCGTTCTCCTCCGAATGGGCGCAGCGATACGGAGTTGTCGACGCCAATGATCGGCTAAAGCAGTGTATTTTTGACACCGCGGTACAGTGCGGATTAGGTGCAGACTGGATGAACAGTGATGCAGACGTCGCTCTCCCAATGGCTACCGAGTGCGTCCCACTTATTTTTGTCTGCGCGCTCGAACTGACTGACGAGTGACATAGCCCCGCGACTGGTGCCGTGTATGATCCAATATACGCGGCGTCTGTCCAGATGGGCGATGCAGTGACGGTGTATACGTCCCCGAACGGTCTACTGAAGCTCGGTTCGTACACACACGGACTCCTTTCATCTGCCGCGTTTCCTAATCGAGCCCCCTTCCGTTGCAGTGTCCGTCACCCCACTTTGGACGGTCGCGCTCAAAATGGTGCGGTACAATGCCGCTGATCGCGAGGATATCTGCATCCTGCTACGCAGCGGGACGCTGTCACGACAGTACCACTGGACCCCCACGCGGCTCGAGGTCTGGCTCCTCGGGACATGCTGGGCGATGGGGTACGCGGGCTACGATCACGAGCGGATCAAGCAGATACGACAGCGCATGACGGAGGTCGTCGCGGAGGCCAATCGCTGGGACCCACAGGCCGTCGCCGACGATGGCCGCGGTGGCGTTGTCCCCTTGCGTGCAGCCGCGAGCATGTATCCCGGAGCGGGATATGGCTATGGATACGGCTACATGCAACAACATAATCCCATGTACAGCTACTACGGAGGCGATCCGCGGATGGGCAGCCCCGTACATTCGCCGGGACACACCGCCCGGTCGCATACATTCCCGCCGTCGTCGGGCTCGCCGTCGCCATTTATGCCGACGCCCCCTTCGCCGAAGAAGAGGAAGAAACATAAAAAGGCGCAGACGACCGCTGTGACGCACTGGCCGAACCAGTGGACGGATCTCGCCGCGGAGCAGCAGCCGCAGCAGCAGCAGTGGGACTGGGATCCCGAGAGCGCAGATAGATGGGACGACGACGTGCGCCAGACGGCAGCGAAGGAGAGGAAGCAATGGCGCATGGCGAGCTGGATCCCGTTCCTCAAGAACTCGAGGTCGCAGCCTGTGCTCGGTACCGCCGCGAAGATGCAGCCGAGGTACGAGGACGAGTACGACAGCGAGGGCGAGGAGAGCGTGGACAGCGACTCGGACGACGACGAGGACTGGCGGGAGCGCGAGCAGCGCAAGTGGAGGAAGGGAGCGGGCCGCACGCCCCCTGCTGTTGCGGGACCGGTGCCGGGGGCTGGGTTCCAGCACAGCGTCGCGGATTTCATGTCCAACGGCATGGCGCCCGTCGCTGCGCCCGCGGTTATGACCGCGGGCCCGGGCTCAGGACAGCAGCCCGTGCTTCATGGGTGGAGCTTCCCCGAGCAGATGCAGCAGCAACTACAATCGCAGTCGCCCCGGCCGTGGTCGCAATCACAGCTGGCCCAGCCGTGGTCGCAATCGCAGTCGCCCCTGTCGTGGTTGCAGCCACAGCAGTCGCAGTCCCCTCGGCCGTGGTCGCAGCCCCAGCTTTCGCAGTCCCCCCGGCCGTGGACGTACCCGTACCCATATATGCTCCAGCGATCGCCTGCGCCACAGGCCCCTGTATCTGGTCCGGATATGACCCAGGTCACCGCGAATATGAACGCGCTGGGCCTGTATGGCGTGTAATCCATCCATCTCGCGGACCTCGGCCTTCCTTCCTGCTTGCTTGTATCCTACAGTACTCATATATCTCTGGCCCTCGGATCATCCATCCAGCGTCTTGTACTTCCCCACCACCCACACACCAATCTCGTTGTCTTGCTTCCTTGCTATGTTATAGCTACAATTGTATTCCACGGACTAACGCCCCCCATCCCTCATCCAATATTTCCTATCCTGGTCCACCCCATTACCACTTAATATTGCATGGATTCCGTGGATTTTTTTAGGTTACTTGACTTGCAGTACTTTACTTGTAGCTTTGAATCGAATCAAATCTTTGTACAATGCCATTGTACAACAGATGCTTACCCCCCTCGATTCGTCGTTTCGCGCATTTTTTTTGTTGGGACTTCTCAAGAGTCTGTATCGTTCAAGGTCGAATAAGGTCTAAGACCAGCGACGCAAGGAACGGCGAGCGCCAGTTTCCCAAAAGGGCAATACCTCTCTTGACAGACGCTTCATTGGTTCTAACGCGTTCCTGGCTCAAGATCGCTTTTCACACTTGTTTTCTCCCGTTTACCCGCGCTAGGGACCGTCCGATGGCCTCGGATCCTTGGACCCGGAGGATGAAGTATCCCAGTAGAGTCACCTGGAAGTCGCTGCTCTCCCGACAGTCTCCTCGTCAGCTTTTTACGACTAGCCTAAGCCTGAGCGACGGACGAATCACGATCGCTAGCATTTGGAAATACACCCCTGCGGCTCTCCGATGCAACGAAAGGCTCGAAGTGCCATGAAAAACAGCGTCAAGACAGCCAGGGGTTCGCGTTATTTTCATAACCACAAGCATCTTCCTTCCTCCTATGTCTCTCGTCGACAATACTTTTCTGGGTAGCGCAGGAATCCAGCAGCACATCGTCTCCTACTGCGCCCCGGGCCCTGGCCCCCGCATCATCCCGCACCCCTTCAAGCCCGGTACACGCCTCTTCGTCAAACGGGGAAATCCCAGCCTCGCAGACGAGGGCCGTACGCAGGCGTATCTCTCCGAGCACGCCCGGTCCAGCCCCACCGCGCCCAGCGCCCCAGAGGTGTATGCAACCTTCAACGACGGCGCTGGCAACGCGTATCTCGTCATGGAGCACATCGATGCCTTGTCCTTCCGCGCGTGGATCGACGACTGCACCGAGGAGGAGAAGGAGGAGCGCGACCTCCGCACCGCCACGGCCGTCTCTGCGACCGCCGAGGCTGTTGCGTGGTTGCTGGCGTCCCCTGTTCCGGAGGGAGGCGCGATCGGGCCTGTTGGCGGGGGATCCATCCAGCACCTTTTCTTCGGCATGCGGGAGGCCCCTGTCGCGTTCGTCAGCGCCGCCGCGTTGGAGGAATACGTGAACCAGGTTTGTTTCTCGCACCCGCCCGAGTCGCGACCTTCTAACACGATCATTGGTGTAGGCCCTGGTACGTCGGCCTGGAAAGCCCACGGACCGCGTCTCCTTCGCAAACGAGGCCCTCATATTCTCCCCCTCCGACATCTCACTCGACAATTTCCTCTGGGATCCCCCGACGCGGCGTGTCTGGTTGGTAGACTGCCAGCACATAAACATCCTCCCGGAGTCGTTCTTCAGTTTTTATCTCCACAACAGCGCCGACCCGGTCGTGCGGGCTGTCGCTGTCGCGCTCGACTTCCCCGTTTCGCCGCAGCTCGGTCTCCTCGAGGCTGCTGCTGGAATTGTGATGCAAATTGGGAACTCGGCATTCGGTGAGTCTTGACGTCCGCGTTCGACTCGAGACTGAAGTCGTTGTTAATAGGGGTCGACGCGGAGGGCAACCATATACGTCGTCATCGTCGTGTGCCGCGTTAATGGACTACATAGCAAGAAGAATAAAATGTCTATGATATACATCTCATACAATCCACTGGTGCAGTCGTGCAAGTCCCTGAAGAATTCAAAGCACAATTGTCTCAAGTCCAAGATCTCAAGACCACCGGCCGGGATGTGGATATAGATATCGCGCACGCGTGGATGTCATGAAGCCTTGGTAACAACTCCACGGGCGGGGACGCGGATGCTGCTCTTGCGCAGGTTCTTACTGCAGCGTCTCACCGCCCACACCTCCTCACCCATACTCTGCGAATCCCATGTCCAACTCCTACCTGACTCGACTCCGACTACGCCTACACCGTCTACGCGTTAAGCTTGTCGCTCAATCTGGTACGCTCAGTCCCACCTCGGCGACGGGCTCGTAAAGTGGCTCCAGGAGGGTGGATGCCGTCCTCGTACGGGCCATACGAGACGGGGGTAGGGGGTGGGGTGAAGTACGTCTCGGGGCAATCTCGGTGCCATCCAAGGTCGATCCTCGCGCACTCTCGCGTACACAGCGCGTACACACCAGAATGATAAACCGCGTCGGAAACTCCCTACCCACTGCACGTGCTCGTCCGACTCCGCTATCCTTTCTCGCCCGACCCTCTCCGACGACTTTAAGTTTGCTACCCCGTCGGCTCCGGCTCCATCTCCGCACCTCCCTCGCACATTACTCACATCGTACATCGCACCGGTCGTGGCTCGAGGCAAGCAAACGAACTGCGTATCATCGAGAGTGGATGGCTGTTGTCGTTCGCCGTTATCCACCCTCGTGCGTCCACCCTCATGCGCCCAACGCTCGACACTTGCGTACACCTCACACACAGACGGTCGACGGACGACTTCATTGACGGATTTCGCCGGAACAATCCCCACCCACCGCACCGACTTGTTTGACTCGACTGCCTTTTGCAGTACGACATCGTCATGCACATGCACACGCACCTCTCCCTCCGACGACTCCACTACACCAATGCGGCATGAGCCGTTAGCCTTCTGCCGCTCAATCTGTAGCACACCCAGCCCCTCCCCGGCGTGGGCTCGCACGGCGGCTCGACGCAAGCAATCGGCATCCCATCGAGACTCGAGGGTGGATGCTCTTCGAGTCGTACGAGACGGACGGGGCGGGGGGCGTTATCCACCCTCACGCGTCCATCCAACGGTGGCGCACCCTCGCGTACACAGACGCACGGACAACCAGATGACAAACCTCGTCGTAAACTCCCTACCCACCGCACCTACTGGCCTGACCTTCGTTTTCCGCACACCGTCGCGCACACATCGCACCTCACCTCACCTTACTCGCATCGCACATCGCACCTCACACCTCACTCGCCCCGCACCTCACTCACCTCACACACCAGCATAGCACCTCACTTGCACGCCGGGTTGCGCATCGCATTGCATCGCACATATCGCACCTCATTCGCATCGCACCTCATACAAGCATCATGCCCACATCGCCCATCGCCCATCGCATCGCACCTCTCACTCTCTGCCAACGACTCTTCGGTACGCTACGGTCTCGCAAGCTCACTCTCCTATCGCAGTACATACCGAGCGAGCGACGCGCCGGATACAAACGGAGTGAGCGGGTGGTATGCGTCTTATCGCGTCCGTGCCCGTGCTACATGCTCTATCTCCCATGTATCCCTGCGGCACTGCCTCACACAAACAGATGGAATGCACGGGCAGAATCAAGCCTGTGACGCTTCCTCCACTCGCGCTGCGATTCGACGTCGACAATAAATAAGAATGCATTGTGGCGCCCGCCCCTTCGGCTGGCGCCCCGCCGCTTGTGGTGGAGCCCGAGACAGACTCGTACCTCTCGGGGTTCCAGACGGCGCTGCATTTCTATGGCGATAGGGTGTTTAGTCTTTGAGCGCTGGGGAGCGAGGGAGTTACTTTGGACACTTGTACGGACGACGACGAACGGACTATGAAACATGAAACTTAGAATTAGAAATTAGATGTTGGAGAGCATTCGTACTTAAAGGATGGACATTGTGTTGTGTATTTCTAGTCAATTTCGATAGCGCCCGACCAAGTTTTTTTAATGCATAATCTGAAGAGACTTTTTTTGTAGCGCTGGACTCCCGCACTCTGATGATAGGACGATACAGTATCCGATGCCTCTCGTCGACTTTTCTGCGGCACGCAGCAGCACATCCTCTCCTACCAGTGCGCCATGGGCCCATAATCCCGTGCAGCCACCGCTCAAGCCCGTTACACGGCTGTTTGTCAAGGGGGAAACCCGAGTCAGGTCATACACGGGCGTATCTCTCCCAGTACGCCCAGTCCTGCCCCACCACCCCCAGCGTGCCAGAGGTGTACGCATCTTTCACGACGGCGCTGATCAGTAGTGAATTTGCGGCGCCGAAGACAATTTTGAGGGCGAGAGTGTCGCAGATAATTGCGGGCGCTGCTCTCATAGTAGCTGCGGGCATTAGGCCCGGTCTCTTGGCCGTCGCATGGGATCTGAGACTGCTTGCGCACGAGTGGACCGACGATGGAGCCTCGGAAAACACCTGCTGGGCTTCGGCGTAAGTAGTGCCATCTATTCATCCAAAAGTGCATTGGAGAATCCATCAAGATCATTGCTCATCTAGAACCGCAGAAAAGAATGGTCGAACTAGTTGTTACTTCCGTTTAATTTCAATCGGAGACCCGGCTTTCCAATCACATCGCGAAGTTTGTCGATGTCAGCGTCGGGCCCGGGGCGACCGACAATCTGTCCCTCGCGATCTCAACCTCCCGCTGCAAAATTTGAACATGCATCTCAGCATGGCGGAGCTTTTTCAACGCAAGGTTCTGCTCATGATAGCAGACATCCCGGTGAGAATGAAGGAATTCCAGTAGCCGGTCAGCCTCGCGGCTGGCGATAGGCAGTTGGACTCGACACATCATGGACAAAATCTGGATGAGGGTGAGCACTGGTTCAACCATACGAAGTCTGCTAGTCATAGCGCTAACTTCTAGGTCGACGTCAGGCTGGCCTGGGTGATTCGCCGCGGAAGTTGAACTCGCAGCAAACGGTGCAGGATTTTCGGAATTTTGCTCAATGAAGCTGGAGCTGAAGTCCATTGGAAGGGTGTGCCCAGAGAGAGATAGCGAGTCTCGAAGAGTTGATGTGCAATCGAGTGGCGTGCGAGTTATTTACTGTAAGAGTGAAAGGTGTATTTGGAGCCCACAGCCTCGGTGATCGATCGGGCTTCCTCTTTTTGGACTAACACCGCTAATGTCCAAATATGGCGAAAGCTCAAAAGTAGGACTGCAGACGTCTTATATGATGACAAATGACATTTATTGACCCTAAATATACGGATTCAGCTCCAAAAACAGACAAGCCCCAATGAACGCATAACAAGAAGAAATAATCGAGACGATGCCAGCTACACGTGAGTCCCACGTTCCTCGAAATCTTTGGCTCCTGATAAATTTTATCATGAGAAAATGTTCATATTGTAAAGCGGCTTGATTGCCTACCACCTCCGCCAATTCCTCTCTCAGTAAATTCTTCTCTCTTTTGAAGTCTTGCGACATCTGATTCTTAGCCTGTCAATTCGAGTCTCGAGGCTCCTTCATTATGTCGTACCCGAGCCTCCCACAGCCGCGGCCCCTCCACCACTAATCGCTCTCTTTTGCAGTCTTGCGACATCTGTTTCCTGGAATGTGAATTCGAGTCTCGAGGCTCTTTCGTTATGTCGTACCAGAGCCTCCGACGGAGCCTCCAGCGACAATAGCTCTGTTTCCAATTCTGCCAATATCTGTGTCTCCGCCATCAATGCTTCTCAACACGGGCAGGGCGTCTGTGAAAATTCACGGACGGTTAATTCAAGCCTCTCATCTTATCAACCACGTAACTTACCGGCTGGGGCGGCGGTAACCGAAGCTACTAAAAGGCACGCAAGAAAGAGCAAAGCCGAAATTCTAATCATCTTGGGATTAGAGGGAGGTTGTGGCAAGGAGAGAAACGAAGAGGTAATGAGGTATTTCACAGTCAATATATATGTATCTCGTCTAGCGCCCGAGCGCCCAGGAGCTGGTGACTTGACACATTTGTTGGAAGTGATATGCAAGTCCCTCGTCATTCCATCACGGAATCACGCTAACTTGCAGCCGTTAGCTTCTAGTGAATACTCTGACGAAAATGGACAGATTACTTGGACTAGTATCCTCTTGCTTGCGGAACGGACGAAGACATTCCACGCATTCGGATTCGGCATGTACCTTGCAGCGAGGGCCTCACAGTATGTGGAGCATTACCAGTACTTCGCAGGTACATACGTCCTCTGTCCATTAACCGAAGCCACGAGGCAAACGTCAAAATGACAGTTGGATCCTATCGAATAAAGTTCCTTGACGGATGATAATTCATAGATATTTATGGAATACCGAGTACCTTGGTAAATGTATGGATCGTGTAGTGATAATCATCTCTATCTTTGTCCCTGGTCCTCAGCCATCAGCGCCAATTCAATACGATGAAGATGGACAGACCGGCTCACAACCGTAATCGAAATAATCATGGATGAAAAAGAGATTTGATAACAGAACGAACGTGAAAGGTCGGTGGCGAAATAGTGTCTCCCTCCAGGAAGTCTGCTTGAACTTATTGGCCGCAACAAGAACTGCGCAATCGTGGAAGGATGCCGCGCAGGTCAGTCGCTGAAGACAAATAATCTTCTGCCATACCAGAGCGATCGAGAGAAACGCTCCGAATCCAAAGCTGACGTTTTCGCCTATTCCAAAGGTCGGGCGCAGATTTTAAATGGGAAGGAGAAAAGGGTTTCGCCAGTCGGAAGATTTGGTAGGTGGTTGGGTAAAGTAGCCTATAATACAGGATTCCTACGGCCTGAAAAGCCGGTTTCTACGCTGCAGCCTCACATCGTAAGTCTGATCCTGCGCCGCTTGCACACTGCATAACACCATTCAACAAAAATCGCCAGTGATAATCAGGAAAGGAGACTCGCCAGTTCGTAAAGACTGCGTCGCCGTTGCCGTGAAATTCATGGTCGCCAGTTTCCCAGGCGGGATCGCGCCTTTAACTTCGAGGGCCTTTAGGGAAGGGAGAACGGATGAATCGAACAGGGTTTCCGAGAGATCTAGGAGCTGTGCTGGGAAGATACGGTACGTCAGCGCTTCGAGTGAGGGCGGGGCGTGCTTGACAGATAGAGGGGAGAGCATTTGAGACCAAGTATCGAGATGCTTCAGGGAGATGAGTTGCGGGAGGATCGTTTCTAGGTGCACTAAAAAGCTGTCGTCAGCGTGGTTCGTACGAATCGATAATTGGGAGATATGTACCCTCAGAGTCCGATAGGAGGCACAGGGCTTCGAGCGTTGAGGCCCATGCACGTAATCCGTCTATTAAATCTCCAGGCATCTCCCGCTGAGGCTGGACCCACACAACGGATACGGAGGGCGCCCGAGCAGCGAACGCCGTAAAGCTGAACTGTTGTGTGGGGTCCAGCGTATCGATGATCTTGACCATCTTCAGAGAGGAGCACTGCGGGCCAGGGGGCGCAGAAACCGGGGTATCGGAAGGCAGTAAAGCATCTTTCAGGATCAACTTCTCCAGCTTCGGCCACCCCGACAGCATCTCAAGCAACTGCGCGAAGGTGAACATGCCGGCGCCTTCGCTGAGGTTAAGCGTCACGAGCGCAGCCCTCGACGCAATAGCCTGGCGGTATTTCTCGACATCGGATGACGCGTATCCCAGCACAGTGAGGTGCTGCAGATTCGGACAGACCGCTACGATCCGCCTATGATCGGCGGTCTCCTTTGGATCCTGCGAGCTGAGCTCGGTGTCCATTACGAGCTCTGTCACCAGTGCGGCCAGTTCTGGGCTCTCATCGAGCGTCTTCCGTAGAGGCCGCCCAACCCACTGGCCCTTGAGTGAGATTGCACCGTATAGCCGCCGTCGTCCGACTGCGTTCCAGTGCTTGTTCACTCGAAGAAGAGGGACGATTTTCTTATGTGGTGCGAGCTTCTTAGGCGCTAGCACGGCCAAAATGCGCTCCAAGATTGCAGGATCCAGAGCACCCGTGCTATGTTACCAGTCAGTGAATGCCGAAGCTTGAATGGTGGACGACGAACTCGCTCGTTTGTGAGGCAGACATGGCGGTTCTCAGAGAGTATCTACTGCGTATATCGCAGTCGAATCGCAATTAAAGGGCGCAGTCGTGCGCAGCTGGAATCCGAGTCAGTCTCGGGAACGCTGTCGGAGGAACGGTACGAGCGGGGTCACGTGGAGTGTTCGCTAGCATACATTCGCAAATAACGCGTCGATTGGACGCGCCTGGTGTGCAGGCGCGTCAAGAAACCAAGGGGAAGGACTACCTGAACCTGCAACGAGCATGGCTCCGTCTAAAAAAACTTACGATTGTATTTTGATCTTCCGCAGCAGGATGCCGCAGATGCCGGCATCACTTCGGAGGCGCTTCGATCAAGCCCGGGCCCCAGCGTCTCTTTTTAGTATGAGCGTCTGTCTGTCTCCTAATGATCGTTGGTGACACACCGTGACAGAGAGTGGTTTACGTACAAGGGATTGCTGATGTGATCAGTTTTCTCCTCTCCTCCTCACCATCATCGCTCGTCAGGCCGTCGTCCTCCGCCCTCGCATCTGGCTCGGTCTCCTCGATTTTCTGTTGGCCCACCCACCCTGCCCCTTTAATTTAATTTAAGTAATTTAATTCGGATTCTTCACCCTCTGGCTAAATGTTCCACCTGTAGGCGGTAAAATGTATCAGCGACCCCGCCAACCCCTTGGCCTTGGTGAAGAAATCCACCGATAATTCCTGCCGTCCCAGGCATCAGGAATTTCTCCCGTTCCCAAAGATCACTCACTCATTACAACTTCACCTGTCCATGATCACATCGGCCTACCGCGTTCGTAAACAAGTAATTCGCGGAAAATAGTCAAGATCCCGCACGCAATTTCTCGCTTCATTCTGAGTTAGCTGCACTCTTGATTCCTTCTTCCTTTAAATAGCTCAAGTTGAAGCTGCTTAACCCACGCGGGCCGAGAAATGATAAGTATCTTACAGGGAGAGAGGAGCATGAATACTATTGAAGGGGGGATCTCGGTTCGTACCTCTTCAACATTCGGACCTTTGTCTGCCATGTCGCATATCCCCTTGCTAACCAAACTCGGAGGAACAAATCCGCGAGAGTAAGTTCCTGCTTTGCGGGGACACGCATCAGGCCCTCGACATGAACATCTCGGCGATTAACTCACATCGTGTGATTGGTAGGTAAGCCTCGCCGCTCGGGCGAAGTGATAATTCCAAGCCCAGTGTCGCAGCCGGCGGATACTTAAAAGGTTGTATACGGATGCGGCTTGTTCCACGATGGCCCTTTCCTGAAGCCCACTTGGAAGGAGACGTGTGCCTTGATTCGCGTACTTTCTGCGAGGTGCCGACAGATGGCCGTCCTTCTTTCAAACGGATGCAGCGTGAGGAATTCAGCTTTTTGTGATCATTGGTGTTCATGTCGACAACAACGATTTCAAATGGAATATACTTTTCTGCTAAAACCAGTGCGACAAGGCTAGAAATGCCGCCTGCAAGAGTCCAAGAATTCGAGAACTAGTAAGTCCAGAGTCTAAGAATTCGAACTTGTTGTGGGTTGCAGGCGACAAAAGTCCAGCATCAAGTGCAGAATAACCTGTCAGTGCTCAGGCTGAGTGCCTGCCTCTCGACTAGTGCTGCCAGGCCAGTGCTGAGTTGTAACCGTTGCGCATGCTGGGACGTGATGAGGCGATTCACAGTAAATTAGCTATATCGTGCACCGTCCCGCGTCAATGCTGGCCGATAACCAATTCTTGAGCTGGTTCACAAACAGAACTTGTTCTGTATGTGCCTATTTGGGGGGTTTCCAAAGGGGGGACTATCGAGAATGTCCACACTTTGGCTTATGTAAATCGGACGGCCCCGGTCCGGTCCGGTCCACCTTTCTCCGGTTGAATGATCGCTGCTACTTTGCCCAGTAGAAAATAAGGGAAGACGAGGAACCAACCGCAGGTTGGTGACGAGTCTTCCCAACATGTATATATCTTGACTCAAGCTATTTTGGTTCTTCGGGAAATATTCTCTGATTACACAGTCCCTGCTACTAAGTTGAAATGAAAACCTCTCAGAATAAGTATGCAACCACTGCCTTTTCTGTTTGTGCCCCGCCGCTTGCCGGCCTATCCCTATCATGCATGTGGCAAGGAACAAGATAGGTTTATAGCACGTGTCAATGGTGATGCTGCCGGAGATGCCGATGCCTGTGTGTTAATATTTGGCTGCCATGCCTAAAAATGCTTGCTGCATTTTCGCAAATTCGCGCTTCCTTCCTTTTCGCCGCCTCTCTTCGCGTCCTATCGGTCAGGCCTTTCTTGTCCAAGAGACTCTAACGCACAGAGACCTTTTCCAGTCCGTTCATTTCCTTTCCTCCAGTTTCTCGTGTCTGAGTTTTTTTTATCATCACAGATGAATCCTTGGAAGAATGTGACTCGGAGCGCGATATCATACCCAGCCTGATGAATCTACCGCCAGCTCAAGGTTTCCCTGCAGAGCAGTACCGTTAGCTCGACCAGAACGCTGAGGACTGCCTCCCGAGTCGCCAGTCTGATTCGTACGTATTCCCTTCTCCTCAGGCCACGTCCTTTGACCTCGTTTTTCATAAGGTAGCGGGTCGTGCTCGCCCATACGTATATATGCCTTCGAGGCCTGTCTACTACGCCCTGGGTTATCCCGTACGTGTTTTTCCCTTTTTTTTCACATCACCCGGATTTTCCGCCATGAAGAGACTTTTGTCAATAGTAACGAGTGCCCTACGGGGTCCGATGTGTCTATCTATAATCCTAGTTATACTGAGCTCCTCCGTACAACCTCCTTTACTGGCTCGCCTTTTTTGCGTGAATAGTACTGATTTTGCGATCTACAGGAATATTGTGATCATGCTGAGATCCAGTCGACGACGAAGGAGCGCAGGCCTATACAGGCCTCCGGTCGCCGTGTTTTATCCATTGGTACGTCGCTGACCTCCATGTTGCTTTCATGATGCCATTATCATCCATAAAATACAAGCGTCTTCGTCTTCGAAGCCGCAAGGCGTAAACCTATATACCTGATCCTTCTGACTTTGACCTCCTCTCCTTTTTTCCTGTTGACGTACTATATCTCAGGAGTCAGCAAGGCCATGCATGCCCAGAGAGTTGCAAGCGGTGCAATGCTGTGCCCGTCTCGTCTTTATATCAGCTCCTCGACTTGACGAGCCTGACCATCCATCCCACTCTTTCCGCCCGTCGAGACTCTGAGCCCCTGGCAAGGAAAGAATGACCCAACCCCTCCATCTCCAGTACCTCCCCGCCGCCGTCCCCAGTACTAAAATCGGGCTCGCTCTCCTAAGCAAAGCGCTCTGCGACGCGCTCGGTGGCCCCGCCGAGTTCCAGCCGCGCTTCACCTTCCCCTTCGTCTCCCAGATGCAGCCAAACGACAACTTTGGGCTCCCAGCCGGTGTGTGGACGGATGACACGAGCATGGCGCTAGCACTCGCGCGGTCGATCGCCACGTTCGAGACCGAGACCGAGACCGAGAGCCGGAACGGGCCTAGAGGCGGAATGGACGCAGCAGACCAGCTCGACGCGTACTACCGCTGGTGGCAAGACGGCGAGCTCAGCGCGATCGGGCATTGTTTCGACATTGGGAACACGATCTCGTCTGCGTTGAAGTTTTATCAAGACGCGCTGCGCTCCGTGGGCGTCGTCAAGGCCGGGAGAAAGGGTCGCGTGGGCGCGGCGCTGGCGGCGCCGGCTACGGAGGCCGAGAAAAGGGACAGGCGGCGTAAGGCAGCGGAGGCGGCGCTGCCCCGTATCGCGCACGACTTGGGCGGGGCGGTATTTGGCGGAAATGGATCGCTGATGCGGGTGCTGCCTGTGGGGCTTGCGTATTGGCACGCTGACGACAGCACTGTGGGGGAGTATGCACGACAAAGCAGCGCCACGACGCACCCAAATGTGGTGTGCATGGAAGCGTGTGCGGTGTGGGCGCAGTGTGTAGCGAGAGTCGTGCGCGTTGCAGCTGCAGCTACGGCTGCGCGAAGTACAGCAGAGAAGATGACGAAGCTCGACGTGCTCCACCACTTCGCGTCCTTTCCCTATACCACGCCTGCTCTGCGGAAGGCACTTGCACCCGATGTACCTTTACCTGCCAGCTCCGCGGGTGACCCCGCCGCTGCAGAGGCGCACTACATAATACATCACCGACTCCTGCGGCTCGTTGGGGAGACACTGCGTGCTTCATCGAATTCCACCGTTGAGGACGACTTGCCAAACGACGACCCCGCCAAGGCGCGTACGCTCGCCCTCCTCCCTTCAGCCGCGAAGCTCCCCTCGTCGGGGTACGTCGTCGACACCCTTGCCGCCGCGCTGTACGCGTTCCTCGCGACCTCGACATTCGAGGCCGGCGCGTTGCTTACCGCGAACATGGGGGACGATGCGGACACCGTGGCTGCCGTGTATGGTGGTCTTGCGGGGACGTGGTATGCTGTCGAGGACGGGCCGACCTTGAAGAAGGACGGCCAGGAGGAAGAGGGGCTGTTCTGGTCGTCGCGGGTGCGCAAGTGGCAAGATGCGCTAGTGTGCAGGGATGTGATTGAGAAAGTCGCGGAGGAACTGATTGTTTTTGCTGAGAGGACCTAGTGTTTACGCTCTTATGTCGAACATTTCCGTATCTTTTTGCTGATGTGCATACTCGATCCTTGACTGAATCGTATTCCGTCCTCGGGCTCTTCATTGCTCACACGAAGTTCCGAGGATTCACTAAATCTGCTACGGTTCTGGCCTTCAGTTCGGGCGGTCTACTTAGATCTCGCATATCTGGGTGCGCCAATGATGATGATCTACTTCATTACTTCAATTACTTGACATGTATCATATTATAAGCCGAAGGCGGTGGGATCAGGCAAGGAACTCCTTCCAATATTGCATCCACTGTTTTACGTCGGCGTCGTGCAGCGGCTCCAAGAGTCGCATCGTCTCGCTCACCGTTTGCGCTTTCGACGTGGAGAAACTGATATTTCCTGCCCCGGCTGCGGCCGCTTTCAAAAAGGCCAGCAACTTGATACCAGGCTGAGGATTCAGAATATCAGCGTGAGCCAATTGGAATGCGACAAATGAACTCACAATTTTCTCGATATCCTCGGCTGTCGCCTTGGCAGAACGGTCCTGGAGTTGTTGGACCCAGTCCGCGAACGGAACCAGAGGGAGCTGTGCTGTGTCGGCCATGGTGGAAATGATGAAGTCCCACGAGACCGGTCGTGGATGTACAAGGTTAACTGCAAACGGAGGCTTATCTGCACTCAGGGCAGCGTCAACGATGGTCCGCGAAACAGCCTCGGGAGGAATCCAGGCGACGACACCGGATGGATCGGAAGGGAAGTTTCCTATGGCGATACTGGATTTCACGATGGCGGGTACCCAGTCGGTGGTGGACCAAGCCCCGTTACTCGAAGAACCAGTGACCTGACCGATCCTGAAGGAAGTCGCCTCGAGGCCTGACGCCGCCAGAATCTAATGTCTATTTAGCTCAAACCAAAAATTAAACAGAAAAGAATGCTCACTCGTTCTGAGACGTACTTGCTTTCGCCGTACCCGTTTCCGACAGCCACGCTCGCATTCAGCTGGAGCTCTTCTGGGAAAGGACCCAGATTTTGGTCCCAACTCTGGGCGGAGGCAATGGAGGACGTGAATAAGAATCGAACTCCAGATGTATTCCGCGATCGGCGCGCTAAATCGATGAGATTGCGTGTCCCCTTCACATGGGATTCAAATGAAGACAGTGTCTTGTTGAAATCGAGGGTCCAGGCGTTGTGGATAATGACAGTGGTTGTATCTCGGAGCTGAGGTGAATACATGGATCAGTTAAGACTCCGAGTGATCAATGTTCAACTCACAGTAGTCCAAACATGGAGAGGCAATCCTAAATCCTCCTTCGTCGTGTCGCCTTCGAGATATATCAACTTCTCTGAAGCCAATAGAGTGATATCTAGGCCACGATCGACAAAGGCTTGCCGCTGTCGCTCAGAAAGAGGGATTCTGCCTGGTCTGTTGAACGCGTAGACACGTTCGATCTCAGGGAGAGAGAGCAAGATCTCCAAAATGTGCGATCCCAGGCCACCCGTTGAACCAGTCAGGAGGACTACCTGCCCCGTAGACGAAGCACCGTTCTTCTCCTGAGAACCCAAGGGCGTCTCGAAGCCCGCGCTGTATTTTGCAATCATCGTCTCCACAGCGGCCTCTGGATTATTCAGAGAGCTGTTTTCATCACCACGGACCACGGCGGCGATCGCATTGGCCAAGTCCTCGATCGTTGGGTGCGCATAGACAAAGTTTTGCGTGATCTTCTGTGCTGCCGATGTCGCTTCGGAGCCCGAATTTCTCAGCGCACCAACGATTCGGTGCCGCAGGAAGGTTGCATTGAGACTATCGAATCCTTGGTCGAAGAGGTCACGGCCACCACGAATGTCCCTGTCTGCGACCAAACTTGCGTGGACCTGGAGCCACGGTTCGAGATTTTCGGCGGACCAGGAAGATGGCGGCTCAGTCTCGTTCGCTGCATTCCCACTTGCCTCGATGGTCTCGTACCTTGGTGGTTTAATGCACAAAGATTGAAGTGAGAAATAATATACTCACAGATC
This sequence comes from Mycena haematopus, assembly GCA_029281435.1. Lineage (NCBI taxonomy): Eukaryota > Fungi > Basidiomycota > Agaricomycetes > Agaricales > Mycenaceae > Mycena > Mycena haematopus. The sequence goes on from JARJCV010000273.1 coordinate 35,331, forward strand.
TTCGATCTCTTGTTTATACAAGACGACGGTCGGCTTCTTGATCACAGTGCCCTTGGGAGCACGAACCATCGGCTTTGTGGGATGGGTCACCAAAATCATCTCTTTGTAGATTCGAGCAAACGCCGGAGCATTCTAATGATCGAATCAGAACAGCCTAGAATTTTCGACAAATTTGAGCTAACCTCGTTCGCCTCCTCCACCACAGGCCAAATTAAATTGCGGTACTTGACGAGTTGTTGTTCATCGGTGGGATCCAGCTCGTAGTGATGGTTCGGTTCAATGAGAACACCGACTTGGTTGCGTTCACGCCCGAACATGACCGCTCCCTTGATAAAAGGGCTAGCCATCATCACATCCTCCATCGGACCAGGCACGGTCTTCTCTCCGTTTGCCATGATAAGCACATCATCGAGTCGACCCACACTTCCAAAAAAGACGTCAACAGTTCGTTTCGTGGCCTGACGAACTACTCACATTCTGTACAAGTCAGGTTTCGTCGGATGCCGCTCGAATAGATCTTTGGTTGAATATCCTTTGACGTCGGGTAGATTTTCAACGGAGACTTGATGCGTCTCTGGTACAGTCTGAATCCAAGCGTCATATGAGATCTGCGCAAATTCTAGGAACATAAACGTACCAAGAATTGGCACTCGAAGGTTCCATCGTCTTGTGGTTCCCAGCGGATATTTACACGACTACTGAATCGGAGCCAGGCCCATTCGCGCGCGTCCACCTCGGCTTGACGTCTCTTGACAAGGGTCGGTATACCAACTGGTAATAAATAAAGGGTCTGTCCTCGAAGCCTGGCGAAGTCAACTACGCACCCTCGGTCGCCCCATACATAGCCAGAATATTCACTCCCTGGCTGGATAGAAAGTCGCCAACCCGAGATGCGAGTGGTCCTCCGGCATATGCCTAAATAAATTTTTGAGCCTAAGCAAACAGTATCGCCTGCTGAATAATACTCACGACTAAATTCAGCGTCTTGAGGTACGCGATGTCGTCTGGCGACTGCCATTCAAGAACAAATGCAGGGACGGTGATGATTCCTGTTGCGTTCGTCCGTTTGGAGTTTTCAATGACGTTTTCCGCGGTTGGCACAACGGGGGGGATATATTCCGTTGCCTTGGATGCCAATGGGTACAGACAAGCCGTCCCCGCATTCAAAATGGGAAACACTATATGTGTGATAATTCCCATTGTATGGAAAGCGGGCAAGTGCCCGCCTGCTATGCGTGGCGATAGCTCCGCCAGTTCAACAATGCCATCTTCGTGACTTCAGAAAACTAAAATTGAGCAAGAAATCGCAAATACTGACCCATCGCCGCATGCTGGACGAGATTCCTGTGAGTCTCGGGTATAGCTTTCGGGAAGCCGGTGCTGCCTGAAAGCCAAAGATCAGTTTATTCAAAGCAAAATTGGAGGCGAATGGAAACAGACCACTGGAATGAAGGTATAGCGCAACATTGTCAATCGGTATGCTCGTGATCGGGCTTGGGTACGGCACAAATGTGTGTTCAGTACTTTCGTGACCAAGATGAGGGTAGATTTGGCCGAGAAGAGGAATGTCCTCTATCGAGAGCTCGTACGGAGCATTATCAGCTGCCACGGTTTCCACCAGACCCCCCAGAGAGCCTTTGGTCGTCAATACACGATGGGAACTGGTATTGCTGAGCAAATGAAATATCGCGGCTGCAGAGTTACGATGAGAAATTGGGAACGGCTAGTAAAATTCAAGCGGTGAGCTGCGGTATTTTGGGTAATAAATGGGGCGTACAACGAGACCAGCAATGATGGACCCCGCCACAATCGTCTGGTATATCAAGACATCCGTCAGGGCAACGATAGCAAGCACCTGCCCGTCTAAGCCGCGACGCTGCGGCCTGAGAAGGTGCGCGACCCGGTGCGCCGCTCGGGAAAACTCGAAACGGCTAATTTCGGTTATTTTTCCATCGTCGTCTGTGAATGAATATGCAGCACTGCGATTTTCACGAGTGATGTGAAAGTCCAATATCTGGGCGACGTTGAGAGAGCAGTCGAGAGGTGGGACGATTGACATGGTAGTAGTTTAGTTGTTGGATGCCCTTCACGTCCGCGCTGGTATATATACCGTTTGTCCATCGTATTCCTCACGGGCATGAAGAATCCTTCCCCGAACCAGCAGACCGGTCCTGGGAACGCCTCTATTACCCGTGCGAGGCATCTGCCTCCCAAATCGCTCGACTTGCGACCGACGATGCCCTAAATGACAGATATCTGGGCTGGATACGTCATTCCTATCGGGATACGGTTCTTCTCGCCGTGGTTCTTTGAGTTATTTACATACATGGCTGAGTGGCTCAGCCGCGACCTTCGGCCGCGGTGCAGGCTTTATTTTCATCGCATTTCGCAATGTCGTGACAGGTATCCAGACGATTCGGCGACCAAGTTGCCGGATTATTAGATGGCTCAGTCTGCGATAGGAGCGAGTGAGGCCCATGTCCCTGCTGGGATAGTGCAAGCTGGCACTAAGTATGGGACGATGATGAAGGCTGAGGCGATGTACACCGCCACCGGCCCAACGTTGAAACGAGTCTTATTGTTGAGCCGCGAGATCTGTCGAGTTGAATTCGCAGAAAGAACGATCGCATCTCAGCCTTGTGCGGAAATTGAGAGATGCAACGAGGTAATATTCAAAAGGCGAAAAAGAATCGAGATTCGAATGTCAAGGACGAGAAACCGCATCACAGAACAGGTTCAACAGAAAGAAGGTAGAGAAAACCATTCTCGAATTGACGAAGGAACCAGTAACATCCTGTGGTGCATCTAGATCGCTTTAACCTCCCTCTTAAACCTCGGAGGGTTCCTCTTAAACCTCGGATCCTCCGGCGCATCCCTGGCCCCCGGCTTCCAATAATCAAACTCCATCCACGCATTCTCCTCCATCTGCAGCTCCGTCGTCGCGAGGTACTCGCCCAACGCGGGGCTCAGCGGAATCACCCCCGTCTCCAGCACGTACTGGTCCCACAGCTTGATCAGGTGCGCGAGCTTCTCGGGGTGCGTTTCCGAGACGTCGTCGGTCTCGCCCGGGTCCGAGACGAGGTTGTAGAGCTGCCAGCGCTCGGGGCCTTTGGGCTTCGGGATGAAGACGATCTTCCAGTCGCCTTGGCGGCAGGCGGCGCGGCCCTGTCGAAATAAGGGATAAATAAATAGGGGCTAAGAACAAGAACCGATGAGGAAAGGAAAGACGTACACATGTCTCCCACCCTTGGATGAAATCCTTCTCGTGGATACCCTCCTGATTGCCTGCGACCCAGGGAAGCATGGTCTTTCCGCGCATGTGCACAACCTCACGGCCCTGATACGTCGGCGCGGGGTGCTTGACGCCCGCCATGTCGAGGATAGTCGGGGCTACGGAACAAAAAAGAAACATGGAAATGAGATTGTGCTTGCGAAGAGCAAACAACTTTGAGACCCACCGAGATCCATTACAGTCGCAAATTTGTGCGTAATTCCGGACGCTTGGGGGTCAACCTTCATCCCGGCGGGGAACTTGCAGGCGAAGGGAACACGGACGCCGCCTGGAGTCCGTTCTATTAATATCAGAATACGAGAATCAATTTCGAGCGAACCTTCGGTGGTGTAGGCTTTGAAGAGCCGCGACGGCGCCGTCGCCGCCTGTGCCCATCGCGGTCCGTACCAAATGAAACTATTGTAGTTGCCGAGGTTGTCGAGGCTACGATAATTGGATTTGAAAGCAGTAATTGGATACTATTGAGAGCGACGCACCTGTTATTGTAGTACTTCGCGAGGTGTTGCATAACGCTTCCTTGCACGATCGGGTATGCTTCGTATGCCGCACCTTCTGCGCCTGTGAACATATTTTGATAAATCAGAATCGCGGTTAAATTTTGAATGCGAGACAAACCATTATCACTCATAAAGCACACAAACGTATTATCCAGCTGCCCGCTCTTCTCCAAAAAGTCGTACACCTTCCCCACATTCGCGTCGATGCACTCCACCATTGCCGCGAATACCTCCATCGCGCGCGCAGACTTGGCTCGCTCGTCCTCGGTCATCTCGGCCCATGTCTTGACCTCGTCCGCGACGACCGGGTGCGGCGTGATATCCTTCGGGACGAGCCCGAGCTCCTGCAGCTTGGCGAGGCGCTTGAGGCGCAGAGCATCAGGTCCGTCGGCATAAACGCCATGGTATTTCTTGATGTACTCTTGCGGGGCTTGGAGGGGCCAGTGTGGGGCGGTGAAGGGGAGGTAGGCGAAGAAGGGACTGGGGTTTAATCCATATACGAAGTTGAATAATTCATGAAGAGAAGAAGACGAACCGTTCCTCCTTGCGATCTTGCCGATCCTGAAGGTACTGAACCATCTTGTCGCCATAACCTGGACGTATGAGTTTAGTAGAATTTCTGTCGACGGGAAAGGACGATCAACCATTCGAGGAATACCATCCATCAGGGAGTTTCTTCACGTATTCACCGTCTTCCATGTGCAGTCCGATGAAGCTGGCTTCTAGGAACGTCGGGGTTTCGTCTTGATCTGACTCAGAAGAATATCATTAATAAATTACCGAATGTTGAACAGTTCTCAAGAACGAACCGACGAGCTGGGGTTCGTACAAATAGTGGTTTGAGCATGCAGGTAGGTGGGACAACGATCGTTCAAATCCTCTTTTCTGCGCTGAGCGTTCCTACATGTGATATGAGAAAGCTGGTTCAGTCAAAGCTCAATGCGGAGGGTCCATGCCTTGGTTAAACTGTGAATATGAGACAAATTGGAACAGAAACAGACAATTGAACGTGGATTAAACGTACCCAAGGTGCCATTTGCCTGCAATTCGCTCAGAAAACAGGCGAGACAGAGGATGATTACGAACCTGCCATGAGAGTCTCGTACCCTGCATCACGAAGAATTTCAGGCAGAGTGGCGACTCTTTCGTTCAAATATCCTTCGTATCCGGGCATACCTGTGGCCTGCGTGAGAGATGAGGGCCTGAGAAGTAATTGGTAGCACCCACCTCGCTGAGGTGCTGTGCTTCCAGTCCCACTGGGATCGTTCTGTCCAGAGATATTGGTCCATTCGATCAGATTCCCGAGCCCGGCGATATGGTGGTCGGTGCCAGTCATAATCATCGCGCGAGTGGGCGAACATGCCGCTGAAAAACTTAATCAGCCGCACGCCAGCGGTGATAATTGCTTGAAGCGTACCAGCTGCATGGAAATCCGTGAATCGCACGCCTACGCTGGCAATCTTGTCGATGTTCGGCGTGTTTATTTCGCTTCCATAGCAGCCCAAGTCGCTGAATCCCAGGTCGTCCTGAACATCCCACAATCGATCAGAATCGATCCCAAGTTCCTCTGTTGAATGAGGTTGAATGGCCAGACACTCACAGCGACGAAAACCAGGAAGTTGGGACGTTTATCAGGCATCGTTTGGAGCTCTGGGGAGGAGCGAGAAGGAAGGAACGATCGATCTACGTCGACCAAGAAAGCGCGGATGCATTGTGCAAGCGCGGGTGACCGCAAGATGACCGCGGACAGCGGACCGGTCAAGGACCGATACGTCGCCCTCGGCATCTACCGATCATTGACAGGCGAATATTTTCTGAAGCTTCTCATTTACTTCTTTCTCACCACGTTGCGCGCGCTGCATCTTTCTCTGTTTCTTGCCTGCCCGTGATCTTTTCAAGCATAAAAGGCTTTGCAGTCAATTGCAAACCGTCAGGAGCTCAATTCGATGCGGGTTTCATACACAATCGGCGAATCAACTCCGTTCGACGCTGTTTGCTTTCAAGCCCGGGTCCCCGACCTCCGGAATCGATGACTCAAGATGAGGATCACAAAACAAAACTTCACCAGGCACGCGCAGGAGCCGCCCGTGTGCCGAGGTGAGCCGCCTTTAATTATTACGGTCATTGCGCTTCATTGCGCCATTGATTGTCGATCCCATGCGACGAGCTAGACGTCGCACGACAGATTTTAGATGTTCGACGCGCCTCTTCCTTCGCTCCCAACATGTCCCCCCGAACAGCGTTGGGCGACTTCAGAGCCTATTGTGAGCTCCTTCTCGTGTCGATGTTTCTTACTCACCATATTTCAGGGCTTGGAACTGTAGCATGCATCGGCGGCTTTCTCTTCGGTAATCCCGTCTGTGGAGACAGGATTTTCATCGCTTTCGGTTTGCTGACCTTCGATTTTCAGGATACGACTCTGGCCTGATGGGTGAGCAACGATGCGCCGCACCAAACCCAAAAATCTTCAACGTTACTTAGGTGCAATTATCACCTTTCATAGTTTTCAGACAGATTTCCGCTACGGCACACATTCCGCGACACGGACGAACTCTCTCGTCATCGGTATTCAGCAGGCAGGCGCTTTTGTCGGTTGCTGGGCCATATGGCCATTGGCCGCCCGCTGGGGTCGCAGACGCGCTATTATGGTCTGCTCTGCGGTGTTCACCCTCGGAGCCATCATCCAGACAGTCAACTCCACAGTCTTGGTGTATTTTACTTCGGCAGAGTTGTATCCGGGCTCGGCCTCGGCGGTTCGAGTGTCATCATTAGTATGTTCAACTCTGAGAACGCGCCGAAGGAGATTCGCGGCCGTTTAGGTGCCTGCATTTCTTGACTCTCCCTTGCTTGTTCATTCCATGTTCATCATTACTCTAGGGTCCTTCTACCAACTCATGTAAGCGCGTTCGACGACTCACACAGCCCTCGCTCAGTGTTGCTCCAGGTACACCTTTGGATATTCACCGCATACTGGGTAGACTATGCCGTAGCAAACCTCATTGGCCCTGTCACGCGACATGGCAGATCCCCATCGCCTTCAAATAATCCCAGCCGCCCTCCTTGGAATCGGCATGCTCACTGTCACAGAGAGTGTCCGCTGGCTAGCACAGAAGGGCCGCGACGAGGAGCCTGGGAGAGTTTGAAGTGGATCCGCGCAGACGACTCGGAGGAGACGCGCTCAGAACTGAAAGAAATCCAGCTGTCTCTGCGGAAGAACAGAATGCGCGGAGTGGGTTCCGGTATACCGAGCTTCTGGAGCGAGACAACTTCAAAAGACTGTCGATCGGTGTGACTGTATTTCTGTGCCAGCAGTCCGTAGGGGCGACGGCGTTGGTGGGTCTCCTTTTATTTTGTCAAGTGTACTCCAAGTCTAACGAGATGCGTAGGCGTACTACGGCCCGCAATTCTTCAAACTCCTCGTCGGAGCGGGTTCGTCAAATCTCCTTCTTACAGCCATCTTCGGCGCAGTCAAGATCGTCGCATGCGGAACCTTCGTCCTCTTCTTCTCCGAGCGCATCGGGCGTAAGGCTGTAGGTTTCCCCTCTTACCACTTCGCTCACCTGATATATCTTCACAAAGGCGTTAATCGGTGGCGGCATCTTCATGAGCGTATGTATGATCATCATCACGATTCTCACAAGAGTCGATCCGCCTCCTGGAAACGGCATCGTCACGGGCTCAGGCATCGGGACGGTCTTCCTCATCTACGCAAATATCATGGCGTATAACTTGTCAGTGTCATTCCCCCTTGTTCGTGCTGTACCTGTTTTATATCACTTATAATCGTTTTCAGCTCATGGGGCCCGCTCCCCTGGCCGATCGTCGGAGAGATATTCCCAGCTCGCATCAAGGAGATCGGTATTGCGACTGGTACGTGTTGGTCTGATTCAGAGAGCAAGTCCAACCTGTTTACATTGTTCCAGGCGTTGGCTCCCAGTGGTTATGGAACTTCATGTACTCGTTCAGTGTCTCTTACATGGTTCGTTTGTTTGTCTTACATCTCTCCCTCCTTTCGTATTTTAATATTCAGCTTAGATGGCCGCTATGAACACTTACATCTTCCTCTTCTTCGGAATCGCTGACATATTCGTCGTCCTCTTCACGGCATTCGTCCTCAAAGAGACGCGCGGGCTCTCGCTGGAGGAGGTCCAGGCCATATATGCCTCGGGCGGCGCGGAGAAAATCGCTAAGCGTGCCAGTGCGGTGTCGGAGCGCTCGTCGTCGATTGACAAGACCCCGCCTCCTGAGCATGTGTAGTAGAATTTGTTTTGTACGATAGATACGTCGACGACACGAATACTTGGTGCTGATGCCCAAATACTCCGAGTACTACTGTTTGCCAAAGGGGGACTCCGAGTCCTGCCAAGTTCCAACTGCCAACTGGATTTTGGACTTTCGATCTTCTCTTTCCTTATTTATCCTTTGCCCTCGCAAGGTTCCGAAATTGAAACATATACAAGTAGACTACAAATTCACAAAACAACTAAGGGAGAAAGAAGTGGAAGTTTTCCTTGGTTGATTGAACTGATTGAATCGTCACAAGGTCCGCATTTGGAAGGTCACACCATTCTCCTTGCGCTCCCTCTGACGAACCACAACAGTGCGTTCCCCAAGTTCTTTCTGCTTATACTCTATCTTCACTGGGGCGCATCCAGTCTTGATGCATTCTGTTCTCAGCCTCGACCTCATGCTCGAGATCCTAGATTGTCTTGCTCTTCCACTCCACTTCCACCAGCGGTCCTGTGATCTTTCTGTCTTAGCTGCTTGTAGCACGTTTGCAAGGCATGGTCTTCACATGCGCAACGCTTGCTCTTCCGCCGCGTCATTCTACCCAGCAACGTTTACCGCAACCCGCTTGGCAGAGGAGCAGCCCCCAACTCGTTGCCGTCGTTCCTCGCTGCGATAGATCCAGGAACGGAGCGCGGGCGCTGGCTCTCAGAAAGTGTTGTCAGCCTTACTTTGAGACACACTGGTCGGACCCGGACCGCGGACTCGGCTGCGCTCGCGACTGCGCTGCTGCGCACGCCGAACTTGCGGCACCTAGATGTGACAACCATCTTCTGTAACTTCGACACCGAGACCGTCGCGCGTCTACGCGAATTCGGTCCGCGTCTCGCATCCCTGTCAGTCTTACAGGACTCTCCCCCTCTGCGGGCACCACACGCTCATCATGCACCAGCTAGTCGCCCTCTTCCCGTCCATCAGGCTACTCGAATCACGTCGAATCTCAACTTTGACCTGGCTCCGTTCGATCCACCGCCGAACCTGTCCCTCGTGTGCGCGAAGTTCAACACGACGCTCGCTGTGGACATTGGTCCCTGCCTCACGTCGCTGCTCAATCCCGAGGCGGACACCCCCTCCAGATCTTGTGGCACAAATGCAGGGGTCCGTCTGAGCTGAGCCACATTTTGCACGTGCACGGGCCCATCTACGCTCCATCGCCCTCCGCACTATCGACCCAGTAGAATCGTCTGCGGTGGCACTCGCGGAGTGCAGGGTGCTCGAGCGGTTCGAGCTTGGGCGCTTCCCGGACGCGGCGACAATCGCGCTCATCCCGCGCTCGATCAGGGCGCTCGCAATCTGCGGCGAACCTGAGAACGGCGAGGGAGACGTCAATCGGCTGGGGCAGGCGCTGTTCACGTTTCTACATTTAACGTGCTCACCTGGTCCTCGTGCCCGCAGTCCGCGTTGCTTCGTGAGCTCGAGAAATACTGCCAGCTACGGGGAATCCAGCTGCGCGCGTCCGCGGTTGAAATGGTATGTCCACTCGGCTTGAATTCTCTTCTGTCACAAGAAAACCTGATACTAGTTATTCCAGCATGACGAAAATGCGGTTGAAATAGAGTTGAAAAAGAAATACATTCGTATCTAACGGACAATCAATTTAGATTATTGTGGAGAAAAACGGAATCGCCTTCGAAATCAAAGTTTGAGCTGTGAAGTATGTAACCCTCTTGCCCGTCTTTCATTTTCCAGGACAAAGATCCGAGGACAATGGTCGCTGACAGCGCAGATGGGTATACTTCGCAGTTCATTGTCCGCTGTAAGTAAGTAAGTGTTTTACAGTAATAAGCATCTGGTCCATTATCCATGACTTCAGAAAACGACGCGAGAGCTGCAACTACCATCTTCGCAAAAGAAAGAAGCAAGAAAAGAAGAAAGCAGCATCACAGCCTCCCTGCTAAGAGAGGCTGCCGGTCTTGCCGAAGTTGCCGTCTTCGGTGATGTCATCTCAGCCCGATCGAAACATTACAAACGACAGACCAGGATGATACCATTTGCAAACCATAGCCTGTCATTGTTTCTTACAAACACCCGGGAAAGGTTTTCTTTGGCCCGAACCACGACGTATAAAGGGATTCCACTAGCTGCGTGCTCAGGGTCTAGACAACAACTTCTTTCCCCTTATCGTACGACATTTCCTCAAGTTTCAAGCGAAGCCTCGACTCGCCCTCCATGTCTTCTGAGCTCATATTTGTGAGTGAAATCGCAATCAGTGGTTGAATGTACTCAAGATGCCTTTCATTTGTCTAGGTTACTGGTGCCTCCGGGTTCCTCGGCTCTCACGTCGTCCTACAATTGTTGGAGAAAGGCTACCGTGTTCGGGCTGTGGCGCGCGGAGCGAAAGCAGACCACCTCAAATCTAGCTATGCCAACTACGGTGATCGCTTCGAGCTCGTTAAGATAACAGATATTGCCCACGATCAATTCCCAGAGGCGTTGGTTGGCGTCGATGCAATCATCCACCTCGCGTCCCCTCTTCCCGGGCGTGCGGAACCAGCAACACTGCTTACGGTATGTAGACTGATTAACGCAGGCCGGGTGATTTCCGTACATACCCATTGATCTCCCGTATAGGCTGCCGTGGAAGGAACCTTGAATGTTATTGTGCAAGGAGAGAAGGCTGGCGTAAAGCGGATGGTCGTCACTAGCTCCATTGCAACCGTCACAAATCCAAAAGAGAGCTGCACGGACCAAGGTAAGCAACATAAGCCGCGCGCACTTTATTTGGAAAATGACACTCTTTACCCGACAGATTGGAGTCCAATCACGAAAGAGATAGCCCTGACTGGTGGAAACAAGATGATTACCTATGCTGCGTCCAAGAAATTCGCCGAGCTCGCACTTTGGGAGTGGGCCGACAAGCACCCTCACGTAGAGGTCACTACGCGTACGTCCGTCCGCTTCGCCTCCGAAAAAAACACTATATGATTGTGCGTGCCAAGTGAACCCACCATTCTTCTACGGGCCTTTCACGCCACATTTCTCCATTCCTGCGCCGGACTTTGGCGCGATCTCGACGGACATCCTCGTTTACAACCTTCTCTTCCGAGACGGTGTGTTCCCTCCCAGGACGCGGTATATCGACGTGCGCGATGTTGCACAAGCGCACATTCGTGCATTAAACTCGCGTCCTACGGCAGAAGTCGGCCGCAAGCGCATCATCCTCTCGTCCCCGTCGGGCTGGCCGTTCCAGCAGACTTTGAGCTTTATAGCAGAGCAACGGCCTGCGCTCAAGGAGCGGTTGATAGCAGGGACGCCCCCGGTGCAGGCGTTTGACGTTATGCCGATAGATTTCCAGCGCGTGGAGAAGGTCTTAGGGATGAAGGTGTCGGATTTCCACACCGTGCAACAGGTATGTTATTACGCGTTTCTAATGATTTGGTTTCGCGTTATTGATGTCGGGTTTAAACCCAGACAACCCTCGACACTGTAGACGCGCTTATTCAAGTCGAGGAGCAGTGGCGGAGTGCAGGGCATCCCATCAAGACGCCACCCAGTTTCTAACGGATTAGATTAGGCAACACTCCCGAATAAATTCCTCAAGAAGTCAACTGATTCTAGTACTTGTACGACTCAAGCAACCTATTCAATTTTTATAATGGATCCTCAGAGGCTTGACAGAGAAAAGCATCAAGAATCAAATCTCCAGCTCTGGACATGGAGCCGTTCATTTCCAATTTTGAGCCAACTCCCATTTGGTATCCATTTCCGCCAGGCACATACACATCTGAGTATTTCAGACGAGTGTGGAGCGCAGAGACTTACGAAACGATTCAACGGCTTATGAGAATTTGAGCCTACCTACAAAACCATACCAAGACGGCGTGTGTTTGAAAATGGCGATATAATTTTGTCGGTATCGTCGTATTGACGCAATCATGTACCTATCCTACTATAATAAAGGCAGAAAATCGCAGCGCAAACGAAATTGAACTGTGCACTGCCACTGGTTCAATCATATAATCAGCCCCCGTGATCAATTTGACGCGTTGCAAACTAATCAATAGTCGTAAACAAAAGTTCAAGCTATTCAAGTTACATAATGTATTATCTTTGTAATTTAGCAATATTATACACAGGCAAATCGAATAATAATACATTGATTGGTATTGTCTATGAGTACGAAAATCCAGAGAGTCAATGAGTGAGCACGAAAAACAGAGAGTCAATGAGCGAGGGTATCAGTTACCATATTGTCACCGTGATCTGGTTGCGAATATAATGTACGGTAGAAAAAGAACGTCGGACCGTTTTGGTTCCAATGGGTTCAGGCTGTGGATTGGCGTGTGGCACATCCGTATCCTGAAGGTGCAGCTGCACAACCTCGCATCGCCGCTCTGGCGTTGCTGCCTGTAACACATCTGTGCGGAGGCAGAGCAGGACACATCTCAGTTGAGTTCCAGATCCAGGACACATCAGCGCCGAAATGCGAACTGGGAGCGGACAGCGGACAACGGGCCTGGTAAACGGTGCGGATCAGGATTACGGTAGGGCAAATCAAACGCGAGACTCACCAAAGATGGCAACAGGCGCCCACCCGGCTAAGAGCAAAGCGACGTGTTGTGTTCCGAGTGGTGCGAGCTGGGATCTTGCGATATCAACGATCGGTGTTATACAAGAAAGCAAATGCAAGAAGATGATTGCGCTAGAAACAGTCAGCATTGTACCCTTCGACTGAGATTACCCACAATTGGAAAATGAGCAGGCTGCGAACTATAGAGGATAGCTCAGATGGAGTTCTGTGTTCGGTTTGCTGGGTAGTAGGTGCTATGGGGAATATATTCAGCTTCGGAAGCAACGCGAACTTTTGGGCAAACGGGACTCACTAATCGATGAGATCCGACTTGGAAACGAATAGTAATCGGTGGTATCACTGAACTCTTCGCGCTGCAGGGCAAACGCGAGTTGAGTGATGGAAATTCGGTCGCTGTTGTGGATAGAACGGCTAACATTGGTACTTCGCGTCGTACCGTTAGGAGTATTCAAGTTGGAGGGATTCACGTTGGTGGGATTTGATGGCGCAGTCTTTCCGGCACTGTTCGTAGACGTCGGCTTGGAAGGGGTCTCCGCGAATGACACGCTCGAAATCGTGTCGAAGGACTCTTCAGAGCTCCTCGAGTGGGTTGTGAAATGATCCGGCGAGTGGGGAAGAAAGGGGAGATGATAGCTTCGTTCGCGCAAGACAGGGCTCACGGGCTGCCGGCGCGACTCGCGGTCGCTGGCCATTTGCATTATGGCGGACGCCGACGGAGATGGAGCTGTAATTGCCCGCGGTGTTGGCGGCGCTGAATGAGGCTTCATAGACTGCTTGGACCTCCGCTGTGGAATTGCAGTGAAATGATCGAGATTCAGTATATTTACGGAGCGACGCGCGCGGCGGATGTGGTTATGTGTTCGAATGACACGAACGACGGATATTGAGGATAGCCAGAGGCACGGAATGGTGATAACAAAGGGTGTTCCTGCGTAGCCGAGGAAGCGAATCCTAAGGTTGAATCATGAGTCGGTTAGTCAGTTCAATTGCTGAGGGACTCGCCAGAGTGGACGGCCAACGCAATTAAGGCCATCGAATGGCTCGAAAGTATCGAAGAAAACGACGAAGGTAACATGAACGGCAGAGGCAAGGAGAGGGAAGAGCATCATGGGCAAAAGATAATAAACCCGCCACGGCAGAATCCTGGTCATCTGATTAGTGGAATTTGGCCACAGAGCGAGGAGATTAGCACTAACGCAATGTCATTCTGAGGACCCCACTGTTTTGGCTTCGCTATGTAAATGGTGGTCGCGGTTGTTATCGCGGCTAGCACGCCGACTATAAAGAACGTGGCAAGTCCAGTGAGGAGAACTTGAGCTACAAGGATTCTTCAGACTTCGCGTGGCTGATAATATTGCTCAATCCATTACCTAGACAGAACCCTCGAGGTATATTTGCAGGGTTCATTCGCCACACCAGGCCTGACAATTAACCGTGTGAAATTAAAGCAAGTGCAACAAACCGGAAACGAACCTAGACAAAATATGCCCTCCAAGACAGTAATCCCAACTGCATACGCGATCGGCCCCCAATAACTCTGTATAGCCCAAGCCAGCGGCAGAAGGACCGCCCAGCAGCCGATCAAGCCTAAATACGAACGTTAGAGCAGAATTCTAAAGTTCCGAGAGGGACAGCAAGACCTGAAAGCGAGAGGGCAAACCAGACGAGTTTGAGACCGAAAGGCAGCATGCGGGAAGGGCCCGAGCTTGCTGCTTTGTATAGGACGTCCACAGCAAGTACTCTATCACAGGCTGTCCCCGGTGCCGCCGGGATTACGACGCGTGGGATAGACAAGGTGGGAGTTTCTTTCCACATGAGGCAGTTGCGGCTGATGGCAACGAGATCAAAGACGTAATATAACGTAATATGCCATATGGCTGATTAAATTAAGCGTTTAAAGCCGCCCTCGGCAGCCTCCGGCAGCTCCCTTTGGACTAGAATGAGTGAATATCGTCCGGATAACTCAAGGATAACTACGGAACAGAATCTGAATCTCCTTTCGGGACCCGGGAAGCCAGGTTTGTTTCGCAAAGTTGAAAGAACAGATCTTCTGCGCCACCAGATGGTCAAATGATTCTTGGTCTCACCGCTCAAGCGCCGCCGCATTCGAACCACCCTCGCAATAGGGGTAATTCAAATAGCATGGCTGTACCTGCAAACTGTGCGACCACCGACCGATAAGCTGCTTGAAATATCCCGCATTTCAAAGATCCCAAAACACTGCCAGCGCTGTGGTTCAGCAAGCGCGACGGGCCGACGCAGTTACTCCCCACAAGTGTCAGATACCATGATCGCAATATCGCCAAGTAAGGAAGTGCTCGTGTCCAGACTACAGCGTTGCAAGGCTTCTTTCACAGTCTGTCTACTTCCGAACGTTCTCCAGGTTGACTCAGACAATCTAAAAACTCCGGTTGAAGTTTGAACATTCTCTTAATGAATTAATGAATTAAGACGCGACTCGGATAAAAAAGTTCGCCAGATGGGGAAAACATATGGGACACCTCGGTGCTTGAAGCCAAATGGAACTCTGCTGTACCTCTTCAGCTACGCGGCGGATAAACCTCAACCTCACCTTTAACAGCTTTAAATCCCTCCAGTATTCCGCTCATAAATTGAAGTCCGGACTTTGAAGCTTGTGGTGTTGAAAACTAACCAAGTTGCGCAAGCTCCCATAACAGTCCCCGATGAACGGAGTAGTGACCTTTCGCAAAGCGTGGATATTCGCGGAAAGAGCCCAAAGAGTCGACGTCGTATATATCCCACAAATATTTGGGCGACGTCGACGAGCTCTGGTCTTGGTAATCCCGCGGCTTGTCATAATCTGCTCATCTGGGCAGCGTGGGCCCTATACTTTCATCCATGTAGCTGGCAACTTCAACTCACCCATTAATGCCCCCGGCCATGCTAACTGCGCCACAAGAAATGCGTCAATAATTTCAAGTGTTTCATTTATGTAACCTAGATCAACCCACCCACTGCTTATATTTATTCGATTTTTTACAATGCTGCAACCAATGTACTCCGCGAGAAGGTACAGTCCTTTCTCTTCGGTGAGTTATTTAGGTGGACGCCGCTGAATGTTCCCATATTTTTCTCCGCGTTCCTTGATGTAAAAGCAGTCTCCAAAAGGTTTATTGCGACGGATTGCGACGGAAGCTCAAGAATTCTGAAAAGGAGAGAAGAAGGGAGTGCATGTATTTGCTAAGTCAACTCTACGCATGGCGGCGACAATATTTCGGCTCAATACTCGTAACCCTTTGTCAAAATTTTTACCTCTAAATGACGCGGAATACTTGGGCTGCTAATTACAGAGGGCTCATGGATCATCATTGTTCCACAGAAGCAGGGTGCAGGCTGAATGCCATGGTATCCTGGACATCCATCCAAGATCCATGACAGTGATTGATAAGTACTGGCGGCTCGATTGTCGATACGAATCCCGACCTCACCCCGCACCGCACTAATTCCTCAAGCTAGTAACTATCAGGTGCCAGGAATGTGCTATGTGCGTCTACTCGATGCGTACAGTTTCCTCGTGCTACATCTAGGTGGTCGACCATAGAGGTAGTCTCTGTTACAGAACCGATATATTGATGACGAACAAGTAAGTATCAATATACCATAGAGGCTAGCCTGGAGAACTCGGCGTTGGGGTCAAATCTGAGGAACAATAAATCAATAATCATCGAATTGATAGAAGTCCAAGGAATGCCTATTGCGGCGATCCGCTCATCCGGTACAGATTGACCCGAAGTTTCAAGTTTCGAAGGGATTCTGTTTATTGCCCGCCAAAGGCCAATGAGATTGGGTTTGTGGCGCAGTTCCAAGGATGACCCGAGCGATGCGGATCACCTCCGTTTGGCAGTAGTCAACCAGAGGTTGAACATTCTGTGGCTGTGCTGATTGTGGTTGTGTTTCAGAAGTTCGTTGCACCGGCCGAGTGAGTACAGTGACGAGAAAACCGATGCGGAGCCACAGGAGGGCTACTTCGTTCGCAGAAAAATAATAGGCATCCCCGTTAACTCTCACCATTACTGCATGGCCCATCTGCGCGATGCTTCTGTCAATTCTTCTGTGCGAAGTGGCGCATCTCCGAATCAGAGACAGAGTTGAATCCTAATGGGTACACAGATAAAAAGTGACACAGATATCAGAAATATAAAGTCACGTACAATGAAATTCCGGGCGCGAATCCGAATACCTTCAACGGAGATGAGCTGCCGAATACGTGCCGTGCCAAGATCTAGACTAAATTAAAGCCGAACATCTCAAAGTCCATATCTTGAAGTTCAAATCTTTGTATAGGTGGATAGATGAATGGACTTAATATGGTCCCGGACGGTTTCCGTCAGCCAAATAAATGAGCTGGGTTACGGTGTGCTTCCCGGCAAGTTGATCCGAGCGTGGAGCTTAAAACACTTAAGACAGGAAGCGGCCGGTCGCTTTATCGGCCGGAGAAATTTTGATCGTCGGCGAGTTGTGCCGCACGGAACCCGACAGTGCCGAAGTTCGGAGAAAAAAGGGAATTATTAAGCTGAACTCAGTGACAGAGCAATTAATTATCGTGATGGATAGCATTAATCTATATCGGACAAGTCTTGGCAGGCAGACGGAACTGGGCTCAACTCTAGGCAGATCTTTGACGAAGGTGGTTTGACCAAGACTCAGGTCTCGGCCAGAATTTCTGAGGTACTGTATAGGCAAAAGAAGCCCTGTATCTCTAGGTTGAGAATTAAGTTTCCCGTGCTCAAAGCAAAGCTAGCTATACGAATAGTGTAAGTACACAATAAGTCCATGCGTAGTCGTGTCCGAATTCATGTCCCAACCTGTCCATTCATCCTGATCACATTCAGCATTCGTTGCAATGCGTGATCACTATCACATCTGTTCCACTCCGTCCGCACACAGCCCGCATCCGATACATTCCAAACACGCTATTTGGACAATGAGGAATCAGCGGCCGTCTACTTGACATAGGTAAAGTAAGATGCGTACCTAAGCCGCCACAGCACGCGCACAAATAGCATGGACAGCATAAGGGGTTCTCGAACGAGCCTGGAAGATGAGAGAAGAGAAGCGAAGGTGTAAACACAGCAGGACAGAAGCAACTGAATTGATATTGGTCGACACACCTTTACAACACCACGCGCTGAGCATGATCCCCAGTATAACCACAGCCAAGAGACCCACGAAGATCACGATTAGATATACTGTAGAGGAAACGAAATGAGAATCATTGAACTTGAAGCCGCCAAAACGTACATTTGTGCTTCGTGAATGATGACCCCGTGGACCCGGACCCAGAGCCAGTGCCTCCGTCGAGAGCACGTCTGACGTGGAAAAGGCCCTCGATTATCTCGGCTGGGTCGGATATGTTTTTCCCGAACAGGTAGAAAAGCGCGACGAGGCCGGAGAGCGGGCCATGGCAATGAGTGCCGGTAAGAGGATCCTTCGTAGCCGTCCGTTATGGCAATGTGCGTGTCCTGCTTGTGCGCGGGTGGGCAGGGACCATTGCGATGCCGCCTCGTCGTGGTCGTGTGCGTGAACGTGATATGCAGGAGGTTTCTCGTCGCCGGTGTGCAGCTGCATGGAAGGTGCTTTGCGACGGGGACAGAGATGGGAGTCATTCTTCGTCGTGGGTGGTGGTACGAGTTCAAGAAGGAGCGGCACGCGGCCTTTATGTAACCGCGTCGAGGCCATATCTTGCTTGCCATCAGCTTGGCTCCACCACGATGTAATGGCTTCTTCGTTCGGAATAGGAGTGCTGTTCGAAATACAGGACGACTGGGTGGCAGGGGCTTGTCCGCAGTTGCGCAGGGCATACATAGCCTTTTGAGTCGTGCACAGCCTAGGCTGCCTATTCAATGCCTATTGGTCTGCAGATCTGGGAAAGCATTTTCGGCCGCCAAGGCCAAGAGAAATATATCCCGCAGAGAGGTTGATCATTGCTGATGATCCTTGCAATTAGACGATTCAAATTCGGGTCCTTAAACTTAGAAATTTGACAATGTGGCCCCAGGCCGATGCATTTAAATTTCCGAAGCGACCTTTGGGGAACGGGGAAGGAATCAAGGAAGATTGGAGGCGGGCAACGAGTATCTCCAGGTGAGGAAATGCAACGGCAGAGAAATCGCGTGCTTCAGAAAAGGAAGGCCTGAGTAGCTGTCGAATTCCGAAATTCGACGATGGAGGCAATTGGGACTCGGAGGCAAGACCAAGCAGGCTGTATTTGGCTTACCCGCCAGTGAACAGCGCCACACAACAATGGCAAACATCTCAGCCTTGACTTGATCACCGACAAAGTTGATGCTCAGACCTTGCCTCAGACTCTCATCTGTTCCGAATGTGACGCCTAGACTCCAGAATTGATCCAACGAAAGATTTGGACGTCGTTGAGTCGTTTACCTCAAATTGCGGGACTCGGAGGACTCTCTCGTCCTTGCATGCTTTGGCTGAAGCCGCTGTCGACGAGAAGTCAAGAACTTGCTGAACCCACCAGACTGCAACGATTTTCAGCCGTCTAAAAATGTAGAATTGAAGCTTTGATGCACTGGAAGTTAGTGGAACCGTTCCGTCTAGATGAGCTGATCATCCCGTCCGACGTCACCCAGCCAGACGCCGGTCTGGAGCCCTACTACTGCGCCCAATCTGAGCCGCATCCGAGTCTCCAGGCCTCAAGCACTTACAATCTGGCTGTATAATTACTCCAATACAGTACAAGAAACGATCCCAGGCAACTTCTCGTTCGCGGCCACAGCTGCCCCTAATTTAGCATTACACGTACCCTATATTCGAGCCCGTGCCGCGTCGAGTCATGTCGATGCCTCCCTGGCCCTTATTCCATCTGCGGATCTCGCCTCTGTGTCCGCGTGCAGCGGGTATAAAGACATGTCCCAAAGCGGGAGGGCGCTTGTTCCACCTCGGCTCAGTCGACCGGGCTACAAAACTCGGGTGCGTGCATGAACCTCTCAGCTCAATCACTTGTCCCCACTCCCTTCTCTGCCAACCGTAAACTCGCTCCTTTCTCTCGCGTTTCCGAACGTCTATCCAGCACCAACCACAACCATGCACATCGTCGCAGTTCTCGCTCTGTGCCGTGCGTCGCGCCACTTTTTCTTCTATTGTTTGCTTCATTCAGCTCACACCCATTTCTGAATCAGTTGCTACCTCTCTCTCAGTCACTGCCGCTCCAGTACCGATGCCAAAGCACGTACGTCGCCTCGCTCGTCTTGATTCCTTTTGCTACTGGACTTCATTGTCGCTTGCGCCACACCGTAGGAACTTGCCCGTACGCCAGAGCCCGAGCCCGAACCGATGCCCGCATGTAGGCTGTACACTTGCATCTGACGTCCCATACGTGCGTACCCCAAGAAATGATACCCTACTTTGCCTCATTCGTCTATCCCAGGTGGAGGACCACTCCCTCCCACTGCCATTGCCAATAACTACCTCTATATTCCACGTCGCTACTAGTGTCGCGTATAACTATCAAGTTGAACTTGCTGTCTTGAACCTCCGGTCGCAATCACTGAGGTTTGACACAAGGGCAAATAAGCTACATTTGGGGGACTACATTTTTCGAATCTGAACCACTATCGGAAGCCACGGATGTGGAGAGCGTTGCTGTCTCGTCCTTGTCGAACATGCTAGTGCTCGCAGAACCATCAGTGGTTATGCTGGAAGTAAAGGAGACCGCCTCGGTCAGGTGCGCCATATCTGTAGGGCTAGATACCGTGACGGTGGGAACAGCAGAGGTGGCTGCAGTGGTTGCTGGCGGGGCAGTGTTCCACTCTAATTTCCAAGCAGCACGTTCTGAGCTGTTGTTATTGTTTATCAGTTGGAACAGGTAGGCCAAAGGACATTCTTCCATCGCATATTTGCAGTGTCCCATCCCCTTGAAACGGTCTCGTACATCAGAAGTTGTGGTGTCGAAGACGTTCTGGCCGGTGTGGAGGATTTCAAAGACAATCTGTCAAAGAATTTACCGATCCTGGAAGGTGGTTTCTTTTTCGATTTGTCCTCGCGCGGCTCCTCCAAGACGGCATGTAAGATGTTCGCAGACCGTTCCACCAGCCCCAGACATGCCATTGCCAGGCGATTGAACTATGGCGACATACAGTAATTCAAAGTCGGAATGAACGAGGGAATAAATAAAGCGCACTTCTACTTCTTGAACACCATCCCAGAGGCCGAGTAGCTGTTTTGCGGCACGCAGAGCCACGCTATGGATGGGATCGTCTTCGGACCCTAAGGCAAGGACATTGTGACTGGTGAGTTGCGCCTGAGGTATAACCTTTCCCAGAGCCCGAGCCACGCTCTATAAAAAAGCCAAAGGGTGGTAAGAATGTAGACCGAACCAGCAGCAGGAACACATTTGAGTAAATATATCACCCGCGTATACGTACGCTGCCACCCATTTCGCTGCTCAGCTGAGATCGTTGACACGAATGTCTCTGGTGACCCGAAGATACGCTCCTCCTTCTTGCGCTTGCCTTTAACTTGAAGATTTGGCCCGGGGTCGTTACTAGACTCCGTGGCGACGGACATGGAATACCACAAGCAAGGTTAGACTTAGTAGGATTGATAGGGATTGATACACGTACTTATTATACACGTGCGTGACTGTTAGGGGTATTTTTATTTGGCGGCTGCCAGGGATAAGTGGAATCAAGCATGGCAGGCGCCAAAGAAAATCGCCCATTATACAATGTATGTAGTACAACAAATTATATTTGTCCGCCGATGCACGAAATTCAATAAGTTCTTGCAGAGAGAGTGGTCAATGTTGTTGCAACATCCCACCAAGAATATAAATGAGTGGAAGAGGAAGAAATGAGTGTTATCTCCTGTATCTCCAAGACCCGAACCCTGTCTAGGGCGATCAGTATTTTGGAGACAGCAAAAGCGTCGCCAAAAAAATAATCAACCACATACTGGGTGACGTTGCGCTGTGGAAAGTGGCTAACGGCTGGTCCAGGTCGAAGGGGCGGAAGTTGCCGTTGCCTAAAACTTGACTTGACGTTCAGTAGGATGTTAAAGCGAGCAACTGCCAGCAACGACGTGCCTGTTTCGAGGAAGTCTGGAATGACTGAGCTTTGAGAGTGGACGTATCGCGTGAGCTTGACAGCAGTTGTGGAGCGGAGTGCGCTTGCTCCAAATCCCCCGGCTTCCGGGCGTCACGAGAGTTCAGTCTATGTGGAGACACAAAATTAGATCCGGTTTAAGGTTTTCATCGTATGAGGGATGCTGGACCTACATCGCAAGGATTGAACAAGTGTACAGAGCCGACAAAGGGAAGTCCACTATGAAATTGGCCGAGGTCATCTGGGAAATGAATTCAGATTTGTTTTCACGAAGGGGAGGCCTGCGCACGGGCAAAGCAACGAAAAGGATGATATCCGCCAGGGCTGCTGCGGCCGTTAACGAGCCCGTCTCCAGTGTCACTATTAGAGTTATAAAACTGGATGCATCGGCTGACTTGTCGAACTTACATCGTATAATCCGATTAATCCGACCATCGACTACACTAAATCCGGTCTTGCGCGTGTACTATGTATGCGCATGCATCTTCAGAGCAGATAATTACCAATCAAGTTCAGAGAGAAACATACCAGAGCGTGGGTCATTCCAAGAGCGATGACGAGATCGCATGCAGCGCTCAATGACAGCCAGGTGATAGCTGTTGTTGTGAATGTGCCGAAGTCACGGAATTCGCGGGTGAGGAACACCTTGGCGGACATGCCGATTCCGCTGGCTGAAAGCACCGGAGTAAATACAGAACGCTTCAAGAATCTACCTCAATGTCGTGAAAACGTACCGAAAGAAGCGAGCGAAAGCAAGGCTATGATGGTTGGGAGGATGTACGACCTTGTGATGACTGCGGGGTTGGTCGGTCGCATTGAGAACATGTCTAGAACGCAGAACCACTCGCATACCACTGATTCTCCATGCGGAGAAAAGTTGGATGGGCGCCGATACCATTGACTGCGAGGAAGACGTGAGTTCGGGTGAGGCTAGAAAACTGAACAGACCGACTATGATGATCGAATCTAGGTCATGCTGAGTATACTGCGGGTTGTGCAAGTGAAGACGTTCGCTTACCTGCGGGCAGCACTGGGTTACAGTTTATCGTTAAAGCATGAGATGAATTTTGAATGAAGGAACTCACGATTCGGAGATATGGTGACCGCAGCCAACGTTCCTGTAATTCGTGGAAATCATTCGCAAAGCTCGTGGCAGAGACAACTCAAGCCACCGACCATATTGAATGATTAATGGTTGGTAGATGATGCCAAACTCGACAACGACATTGACTGTCTCAACGATAAACAAGTATAGCATCTGGTGGGTGCATTCGAATCATGATGATACGACCCAAAGCAAACGGAACAAACCAGAAGTCGGATCCACAAAGAATCGCTTCACGCCGCATGAACATCAATAATTCGGCGACTGATAAACGACGAACTTGGGAAAACGTTGAAAATATCTGAACATCTGCGAACGAAGTCAGTATCAAAAAAGTTTGGTATAAAATTCGAATCACTTGTGTCACGACAGACTATGTGGGGCTCGTTAGCTCGGCCGGGGGCAATACAAAAATTAGCTGGCGCACCCCATACAACATCATGTTAAGGACGACGCCTAATCCCCGAATGAGATACATATAGTGACAGCCATTGGACACACCGATAAGCATCGTGCCGAAACTAAGCAGCCTCAGTAAGACCTTGAGCGGAGGACGTGAAGGAAGAACACGTACAGGAGCTCAACTCCAGCCATAATTCAAGCGGTAGGAAGCGAAGCGAAAGGAATGGTGAAGAAAAGAATGAAAGAGATAATATGTACAACTTGTGCACACGGTCAACCAGGCGACGAACGGAGCCCTGCGCCGGTGGATATGACGGTCGATGAAGAATAGTGGGGAAGGACACGTCAAGGAACTGACTGGCGACGGTACCATATATATATTGCGTGAAAATTGTCCCCCCCCGACCCGATCATTGTTGATAGATCTGGAACGCCGAACGGAATTGTGGATAGTGCATGCCGAAGACGGCAGCATTGAACCTCCGCCCGGCGCCGCGCCCTGAAGCTTGCCTCCAGAGCTGGTTCCATACAGTGCTTGTCGCCTTGTATAGTGTAGGCTGTAGGTGCGCGTATCGAAGCATCTCTTCATGGGGCAATGCGTGCGCCGGGGCGTTTGTCTCCGAGATGCAATGATCGTCAACTGATGATCTTTGTTGCGTTTGGCGATCTCGGCGCGCAGTCCATACTTATGTAGATACTAATTTGTACGTCTGTTCTCGTGGTTCAGTATATTTGCAACTTGGTAATTCTGACCAATCGTTACCAAGTGTGCGAGACAACTAGTGGTCACAAGGTCAAGCAACGGGGTCTGCGAACGAAAATCCTAAATGGCGGATTCGTCGAGTTTAAACGGGAGTTTACACAAGGCTAATCGTCGAGTAAGCAAGATACCTCCGATTCCTTCCACTCCCTCTCACGCTCTTACCTCCAAGGTTGTAAACCCTCAACGGTTGTAAAAGAGTTCGCTCCTCTCCACCCCTGTGGTCTAAGTGAGAGTCGTAGCAGTGAGTTATTCCCATTTCCTCGCACCTCGCCACAAATCTCCAATTTACGCACCGCCACTTAGCGCGGTCCCGAACACCTCTAATTTCAAATCTCCCTGGCAAGCAGTGATCTCTTGATCTCGTCCACTGCCTTGCCAGGTGAGCCGTTCTCATTATGTCTCACAGAATATCTTATTTATCATACTTGCCATGGATAGCGTAGCCATTTTCTGGTCACTATTGAATACTGTCGAATTCCATCTACACATCATGAGCAATGGCGGCTCCAACGACAGAGATGCGTTTAAGGAAAGAGTGGTCCGAGACCTCCAAGACACTGTACAGACATTCAGGACCGGACGCTGCAGCCGTGCGCAAGCCGACTCTGACCTCCGAGCTATCCTTCAGCGAGGATGCACATACCTTGGCTGGGCTTACGACGAGAGGCTCCTTGACCCATACATCAGCCAGATCGATGCCCACGAGCATGACAGCTCGCAAGCGCAAGGCAGGGGCAGAACACTGGCGCAACCTGGAGCGAGGGCCAACCCTTCTCATGCGCCTCACCAACCCTCAGGTGGACAAGGAGGGATCCAACTCCCACCGATTGGAGGAGTGGCCGGTCTCGGAGGGGCAGTTCCCCAGCAGTCAGGACCACGCTTCCCAGGACCATTCGTTGTCCCTGTTGGAGCGCATGGACATCCCCATGCTCACTCGCGGCGCTCGCGCTCCCGGTCCCGCTCCACTCAGCGGCGCAGATCGCGACGCCGCAGCTCTCCCTCGCCACGGCGGCACCACCACCGTTCTTCACGGCATCACAGACGCCGTGGACGCAGCACCAGCAGTAGCTCGGGCAGCTCCAGCGACTCATCTGATGCGTACCAGCACAAGAAACCTCGTTTGGATACGTCCAAACTCGGATTTAGTACGAACGCGGTTATTGCACACGCCTCGCTCCATCCGCACAAGCAAAGAATCCTCGAGACGACCGAGAATTACTCCCGTAATCCCAAAGAGGCTCTCCGCCTCATTCGCGGCATCGCAGGCTCGCCCGAATTCACAGAAACTGGGTGGAAAAGCTTACTTGAAGGAAACTACGTTGACTTCGACCAGCTCTCCCGAGAACTCCATGGGCGCGGAGTCACCACCCACGGCGACTGGATTACAGCATGGATGTCCTTCCAGCGAGCAGTTAATTTTGCATTCCAAAACCGCGAACAGGAGCTGGATACGTACTTCAAGTACATCCAAGGCCTTTTCCGACAGACTGGAGATGACCTCGCTCACAACGTCATCGGGTGCGACAAGGCCATACGCACCTTCGTCGGGAATTCCAGGGGCACCTTCCTCGATGACCTTCATCAATTCGCCCAATTTGACCGCTCATACCTCACGACCGGCATGGTCAACTTCAAACCTGCACGTCAGTCCGGTGCCAGCAGTGGCAGTAGCGGCAGCGGACGTGAGCGGAAACCTAAGAAATCAAATAAGCAGGAAGTATGCCGAAACTGGAATTTCGGTAAATGCACCGACGACGGGAGCTGCCTGCGCACTCACCTCTGTTCCAAATGCAATGGCAAGCACCGCAAGAGGGACTGCACTGACTCCTCGAAATGATCCTCGGCTTCCCGCTGGGATCATAGACAGGGTTGCCGAACAGGGGACAGTCAATGGGCCTCGGCTTTCTGCTGGGCCTGTGGACTTCACCAGTTTCAGTCGCTCGGCGTTCGCAGGCGGATGGTTGTACGACGACGACTCACCGGAGCTGGAGGAGCACGCTACTCCTCCGGACACGTTCCTTCCACGCTACTTCCGCGGGTACGGCTGGAACACGCACTCACCAACGTCGAGTCATACGGCGCATTGCACTGAAGTCGATTCGCCCTTGCCTCGCCCACCTGCGAATGAATATAAAAACCTTACGGCGATGACCACCATTCGTGAGAATCCTCACCTCTTCAGCGTCTCCACAGAAATTCGTGCGGATCGCCTTCGAGAGCTCTTGAAAACCCACCCGAATCCTGTGTTTGTCGAGTCAGTTATTGCAACACTTACAGAGGGCGCGTGGCCGTTTGCGGACACACGACATACCGCCGGTTTCCCAATTACTTACGACAACTCTCGCATTCTTCCCAAAACCGATCGGGAGCGTGAGTTTTTGGAAGCGCAGAGTAAAGAGGAGGAGGATGCAGGCCGACACTCACCCAATTTCGGCCCCGACCTACTCCCTGGGATGTACAGCACTCCAGTGCTCGCCGTCCCCAAACCCCGCTCTGAAAAACTTCGCCTTGCTCGCACATGAGCGCTGGAGAATTCTGTCAGAATAACATGATGAACCGCGCCGAAACAAAAGGTGCTCGCCTTGACACGCTGCACGGCTTCATTGCGGCGCTACTCGTGTATCGACGAAGCAACCCGGGCAAACGTCTGGTTGCCTTCAAGTCCGACGTCAAGGGCGCGTTCCGCCTGATCCCGTCGCACCCCTTGTGGCAGATCAAGCAGGTGGTCACCACCAACTACCCCACGCGCGCAGACGCCGACAACGGAGTTGACTGTGGGTCCTCTGTTCGTCGTGTCGATTGGCGGT